>OY776115.1:121988039-122239972 GCA_963675035.1 Allygus modestus | reverse complement strand
TCATGAGAGTGAGGAAAGAGCGTTAGTTGGGACCTGGACCATGGATGAAATTAGGAAAGCTGTAGAAAAGGGCTATGTAATTTTGGACATGTATGAACTGTGGGAGTACGAGGTAGCCACATATGAAAATGGAGGTTTGTTTACAGAATTCATTAACAAATTCTTGAAAGTAAAGCAGGAAGCCTCAGGCTATCCCGCTTGGTGTATGACAGAGGAGGATAAAGAAAAGTATGTTTCTGATTTCTTTAAGCGTGAGGGTATTCAAATGGAGAAGGATAAAATTTGTAAAAACGGGGGACTTAGATCAGTAGCCAAATTAATGTTAAATTCATTCTGGGGCAAGTTTGGTCAGCGAGAAAACATGACAAAAACTTCAATCGTCAGAGACTCTAAAGAATTATTCAAGTTGGTAACTCAACCAGAAGTAAATGTAAAGTATGCTGAAGTAATAAACCAAGAAGTTTTGCTAGTTAACTGGCAGAATGTTGATGAAGCTAGTGAGGCTCTAAAAACTGTAAATGTTGTAATTGCAGCCTACACTACAGCTCACGCGAGACTTAAACTTTATGAACATCTAGATTCTCTTGGAGGGCAGGTCTTGTATTATGATACAGATTCGTGTATTTATTTATACCGTGGTGGGTTGTATAAGGTTCCTACGGGAGATTACCTCGGGGAAATGACAGATGAATTGGCAGATGAGTACGGCCCAGGCTCTTATATTGTAGAGTTTGTTTCTGGGGGACCAAAGACTTACGCTTACCTTGTCTGGTCAACCAAAAAGCAAAAGTTAGAATCAGTTTGTAAAATCAAGGGTCTAACATTAAATATGAAAACCTCCGAAACTTTAAACTTTGAAGCTCTAAAAAAGATGGTACTAAACGAAGCTGCTGAAATACTAGAAATTGAAGAGAATAGAATCAGGAGAACAAAGACACGAGAAGTCGTTACAGTAAGTGAAGTTAAAAAGTTTAGAATTACAGGGCCCAAGAGAAAATTTAATGATGATCACGACACCTTGCCTTTCGGGTTTAAAAAACAAAAACTAATGGAACCATCACATGGGTACTAAGCGTATATACCTGTAAACATCAGTTCTGTTAACTCATTCTGTTCTGAGACGTGGTCCTGATCGGTTGTGTTTGTGCTGTTACACTCAGTTGTATATTGTTTTGTTATTTTCTTGTAGAATGTCTGCTGAACATAATACATCCGCTAACCAACAGGTTTTTCTTCAGCTTATACACAAAAAGAGGTTAAATGAAAATGTAAAATTTAATATGACACGCTCAGAGTTTAAGTTCTTACTTACAGGTTCAATAAATGCACGGGAATGGCCTTTGGTGTTTTCTGAGTATATAGTAGATAAAATAACGGAGAACTCCTCATCAAACACCTACATCGGAGTATCAATAAAGCACACAGGTGCATCAGGAGACATACCTTACATGCCATTAGCTAATCTAACACCGACAGTTTTTGATGATCACTTTGAAGAAATGTTTTGTAACGTTGAGAAACTATCTGGGGTTTTAAATCTTGAAGTATCACTTGTCTATATTCCTAGTTGCTACCGTCGATAAAGACGACACTTTTCCCTACGGAGCAGTGTTACTTTTGTACATACTTCTTGTGACTAGTACAGTTACATCATTCTACTCTGAGTCACGGTACTGATCAGACGTGCTTCTGCGCTGTTTTTGTCTGTAAAAACGTAATTGTGACATGGCCGCTAAATACTATACATTTAATAACAAACCGGTATTGGTTCTGTTTGATAATGAAGGAAAGCCATGGTTTAAAGCTAAAGATGTAGCGTCTGCTCTTAAGCATGTTAATTGCTGTAGTGCAATTCAGAAACATGTAGATGACAATGATAAATTAACAATTGGAAGTTTTTCTGAGGCCCAAAAACAGGGTGTTGGACCGATTGAGAAAACAACTGTTTTCATAAACGAAGCCGGATTATGTTCTTTAATTTTAAAGTCGACTACTCCCGAAGCAAGACTGTTAGTAAGAAGTCTGTTGCCGGAGAAGTTTTACCTTACCTACACAAATATGAAAGATGAAATTTCACTTTAAATGTTAGTTTTAAAATCACAAGTTCCCACTGTATGAGTGTATGTGAGTGAATGAAGGTCACTGGCGTGGGTGACGAAAAACCCCGTAAACCTGAAAGGGAGCCTAGTAGATTGAGGAGTCTGGCCAACTCCCAGACTGCTCTTTTGAACGGGTATGTGTGAATGTGTGATGAAGGATCTAGTAGATTGAGGCGTCTGGCTAACACCCAGACTACTCCTTCGAACGAGCCGGTGTGAATGTGTGATGAAGTATCTAGTAGATTGAGGCGCCTGGCCAACACCCAGGCTACTCCTTTGAACGAGCCGGTGTGAATGAAGGATTTTGAACATTGAGAAGCCTTGCTAACGCACAGGCTACTCCTTGGAACAATCCGGTGGGACTTGTAAAAAAAAAAGTAAATAAATATAAAGCAAATAAAAAAAAACTCTATCCTTTCGTTTGCTAAAAGGGAGAGGACTTTTATTTTGTACTGGGCGTCAACCAGGTAATCTGGATTGGCTCACGCACGAAATAAAGGTTGAACCTGGGTGCTCACGCACGAATGGTCTCAAACCCCATTCAAGCAAACATACACTTACCGAGGGTTTATCACAGAATACCCGGAGATTTACATGGTAGCTGTGGAGTCTCAATGGATTGAGGTTGGAGCACTGACCACAGGAGAACATCTGACTTGGAAAGATTTGACCGGAGATAGATAGATATTTGTCCCCGGTGGACAGTTTTCAACGGATTGGAGGTATTTTATAGCTTAAGGTTTCTATTAATGAAAAACATACCCCAGTAAACAGTTTTAGCGGACTCGGTATTATTTGGCCGAGAAATTTAAAATGTTTGGGCAAAGTTAAATGTAGCCCCCGGTAAACAGTTTTAGCGGACTCGGTATTGTTTGGCCGAGAAATTTAAAAGGTTTGGGCAAAGTTAAATGCAGCCACGGTAGAGTATTTTCAGTAAATTGTGACGATACGTTAGATCGTCAGAGTACCTTACGGTCCCCGCCAGACAGTTTTAACGAACTTGAACATATTCAACCGAGAAAATACACAATCAATCTGCATAACTACCCGGACTCAGACAAAAATAACCAACTTAGAGCGAAATACTGTATAATTTATGTCCTTCTAAACAATGCATTTTATGTTTGTTGTCTTTTAATAGGTGCCCATGGTGTATCATTTGTGGTCAACTCCCCAATGTTGGTGTTGGTTACAATATTTGACTTGTGAATGCAGTAAAATTATTTATTGATTCTGTTTGTTGGTATATCGTAACAGTGTTTTTCAAGCAACTAACTACAACAAAAAATACAACTCTGTATTTGTTTTAACTTTACAAAATACAATACCATCACCAGCCTCTTCTGCATTAGTTTTAATTCATAAACACTGGACTTGGCGTGTAGCCAGGTCCAACACTTAGAATCATGTTTACAAAACATGTCCCAACTACTTTCTACTTCAACTATAATGTTATCAAAGGGAGGCGTCTCGCCTCTCTTGGGTGTCGGTATAGCTTTTATTTTCTGCTAGTGTTTACAAGTATTTTCTAGCTACTGTAACAGAGGTTTCTAATGCCAAAAGTAATCAAAATTGAACAAACCTGCTAAAATAAGCATAAAGTTAAAAAGTTTCCTTGATGTATTACTTTACAGACCCTAACCATACTAAACAGCTAAAAAACTCCAAGTGTTGTTCTTTCAAACAGCTGAATACCAACCAGAAACTTGACATTTTAATTCAGAACCTTATTATACACCACTCGACATTCTAATGTAGAATTGCAATATTTGATTAATAAACGCAGTAAAATTATATATTTATTCTGTTTGCTGGTATATTGTAACAGTGTTTTCAAGCAACTAATTACAACAAAAACACACATATGAACTCTAAAGTGTTTAATCTCTGTATTTGTTTAACTTTACAAAATACAATACCACCACCAGCACTTAGTGTCCAACACTTAGAATCTTTATCTGGTGTAATGTTATGAGCGTTTCGTGGCCCTTGAAGCTAGGGTATAACTTTTCTGTTAGTGTTTACAAGTATCTTCTAGCTACTGTGTCTAGAGGTTTCTAAACAGTTCAACACATACAACAAATTAGTCCTACTATCATAAATTCCAAATTTGCCTTAATGTATTAATTTACAGTAAAAGGTGACAAGAGTTGTTCGTTCATGCAGCTGAACACCAAACCAGAAACTTGACATTTTAATTCATAACCTACACAATAGCAAAAATTATCTACTCATGACGTTAAACCCTCAGTTACAATGTACTGAAAATCTAATAAAAGACAGAGACATGTCCCTAAATAACAACTAAAGATCAGATTGATGAACCCAACTGATATAAGACTAAACTACAACAACACCTGAACAATAATTACTTTAATTGTAGCAGCTACAACTCTGTAAATATACTCTCCAAAGGGGGATCTATCGATACACTCCCCTTTAACTTCACTACTTTCAACATGGATTCTCGTTGAATAATCAGTCAAAGTATCATTTATTTTGTGTGACTTGTGTTTTCACTAGTTTGTCACTTATACAAGATTTCTTGTTTGTTTGTTTCAATCACATGTATTTGATAACCGTAGCTAAACTAAAGAGATTGCTCAAATCTTGGGTTATCAAGATACAAATTATGAAATCAGAGGTAGTGTCAGAGAAAATATCGTAAAATTACGCCTGAAGTACTAGGCAAACCCCTCTTCCCCACCCCGCCCCAAGGGGGCTCCAAATCGGAGCTCCCTTTGAATTATCAATCTCATAGGTATACATCAATGAGCCAGGATTATATCAATTAATTTTAACACAGAGCTAGTTTTCTTGTGAGTGTTTGTTTAAAATGTGCAAGCATGACATTGGTATGATTTAAGAGTATCTGAGGTCTTGGATGATGTAATGGAAACAGAACCTGAAGTACTAGGCGAACCCCTCTTCCCCACCCCACCCCAAGGGGGCGCGGTTCACGCCCCCCTTTGAACTATCAATCAAACACAGTTTACATCAATGAATCTGGTTTGCATTCTCTTATTTTAACATTAAAAACAGAAGTTAAAACTTACAGCTCCCAACACCCACATGCTAGCCTCTACAGACTTAGGACTTATACCCAGTTCACATACTAATAAAAAGACAGAGCCTGATGAACTCAACTGCTTCTAAACAACAGCTAAAAATTCAACATATTTTAACAATAATTACTTTAATTGTAACAGCTACAACTCTGTAAAAAATAGCCAGAGAGTCATTTTAGCGAAGTTCCAGTACTTTCAACACCTTCATTGGTTTATATTCTCGTTGAAGAATCAGTCAAAGTATCATTTATTTAGTGTTGGTTTGTAACCAGTTTTCTTGTATGTGAGTTAGTTTCAATCACAAGTATTTGACAATGATATTAATGGTAAAGGTGTAGATGAGGACGATAAGTGTAATGCTTTGAACATAATAAGAGAGGGGGGGGGGCAGTTGACTGCTCCCCCTTTAACTTCCAATCAAACACAGTTTACATCAATGAATCTGGATTATACTCTTTTAATTTAACATAACAAATTGAAGCTAAACTTGCAAATATTCTGGAAATCTAGTAAAACAGAGCTACTCCTCTCTAGTTTTCTTGTATGTGAGTGTTTTTTAAATATGTTCAAACATGTCAGTGGCATGATTTAAGAGTATCTGAGGTCTTGGACTATGTAGAGAAAACAATACCAGGAGTCCGGGGGAGCGAAACTCTCCCACCTATCTTATAACGAACAAACCAAAACTTTACCCACTTAATTCAACATAACAAATAGGAGCAAACAATCTGGAGACTAAAAATTTAACTCAGAAGTCAAAACTTTCAAACACCCTGAAAAACTAGTAAGACAGAGCTTGTAGTCTGTCCAGTTTTGTAATGTTTCTTCTTTACAGAGTTAGCGTGGGTTAATAAGTACCAAATTGCATTTCAATTGCCCCAAAAACTCTCAAGATATTTAATTTTAAAGTATAGCTTCTTCAATTATTTTGATACTTTCCCGCCGTACAGAGTTTAAGTATTTTTTAAATCGTGGAGGATGTCAACAAGTACCTATATACCAAGTTTCAATTAAATCGGCCCAGACGTTCTTAAGATATTGATTTTTAAAATATAGTTCCTTCAATTGTTTTGATACTACTTGCAGTACAGAGTTTAGGTTTTTTAAAGATGTAGCGGAGGTAAACAGGTACCTGTATGCCAAATTTCATTGAAATCGGCCAAGCCGTTCTCAAGATATATAATTTTGAAAATTTGCCCCTTCATTTTTCGAGATGCAACCCGCAACATTTTAGTTAAGATTTTTCATATAGGTAGCTACCCCTCTGAAGTGCCTACACTACGTAGTAGGCAGTTTTTTGGGGTCAAAACTACCCTAGGACCCACCGTTTTTGAGATATAAGCAATTTTAAGAAAATCAGACTCAATAAAGAGAAGAAGAAGAAGGAAAAAGAGAGAAGCAGCGACGCGGAGTGGTGAAGGTGAGAGGGGAAGGTGAGGGGAGTAACATAACATGCAGAATAACACACAAGAGAGAGAAAAAGAAGAAAATCAGAACACACAAGAGAGAAGAAGAAATAAAACAGTGGATGGGTGAGGGGGAGAGGGGAGGGGAAGGTGAGGGTGAGAAGAAGAAGAACACGCAAGTGGTAACAGATGTGAGCAGTAGGAGTGGCAGGAGGTGGGTGCTAACATGGGCATATTTTTTGATGTAAAGTGTCCATGTAATGTAAGTGTCCATGGCCTTTTCGGGAAGTGTTGGGTTGGCAACACTGACCCTTTGTCCATGATCTTAAATTTTGCCGGGAAGTGTTGTGTTGGCAACACTGACCCTTTGCCTATAATATATACATGGGCTTGGTCACGTTAGCGTGACATAATTTAAGTTGTGGTTGGCCACAGGTAATGTTTTTTCTCTTAAGTTGGTACCACTGGTAATTTTTTGAGGTCATGGCCCCCTTTTTTTGGTCACGTGGTTGACCCTCTGAGTGAAGCCACCACATCAGCTGTTCCCCATATAACTACATGTTAGCGCCGAAACACTGGGACTCCTACTGCTCACATCTGTTACCACTTGCGTGTTCTTCTTCTTCTCACCCTCACCTTCCCCTCCCCTCTCCCCCTCACCCATCCACTGTTTTATTTCTTCTTCTCTCTTGTGTGTTCTGATTTTCTTCTTTTTCTCTCTCTTGTGTGTTATTCTGCATGTTATGTTACTCCCCTCACCTTCCCCTCTCACCTTCACCACTCCGCGTCGCTGCTTCTCTCTTTTTCCTTCTTCTTCTTCTCTTTATTGAGTCTGATTTTCTTAAAATTGCTTATATCTCAAAAACGGTGGGTCCTAGGGTAGTTTTGACCCCAAAAAACTGCCTACTACGTAGTGTAGGCACTTCAGAGGGGTAGCTACCTATATGAAAAATCTTAACTAAAATGTTGCGGGTTGCATCTCGAAAAATGAAGGGGCAAATTTTCAAAATTATATATCTTGAGAACGGCTTGGCCGATTTCAATGAAATTTGGCATACAGGTACCTGTTTACCTCCGCTACATCTTTAAAAAACCTAAACTCTGTACTGCAAGTAGTATCAAAACAATTGAAGGAACTATATTTTAAAAATCAATATCTTAAGAACGTCTGGGCCGATTTAATTGAAACTTGGTATATAGGTACTTGTTGACATCCTCCACGATTTAAAAAATACTTAAACTCTGTACGGCGGGAAAGTATCAAAATAATTGAAGAAGCTATACTTTAAAATTAAATATCTTGAGAGTTTTTGGGGCAATTGAAATGCAATTTGGTACTTATTAACCCACGCTAACTCTGTAAAGAAGAAACATTACAAAACTGGACAGACTACAAGCTCTGTCTTACTAGTTTTTCAGGGTGTTTGAAAGTTTTGACTTCTGAGTTAAATTTTTAGTCTCCAGATTGTTTGCTCCTATTTGTTATGTTGAATTAAGTGGGTAAAGTTTTGGTTTGTTCGTTATAAGATAGGTGGGAGAGTTTCGCTCCCCCGGACTCCTGGTATTGTTTTCTCTACATAGTCCAAGACCTCAGATACTCTTAAATCATGCCACTGACATGTTTGAACATATTTAAAAAACACTCACATACAAGAAAACTAGAGAGGAGTAGCTCTGTTTTACTAGATTTCCAGAATATTTGCAAGTTTAGCTTCAATTTGTTATGTTAAATTAAAAGAGTATAATCCAGATTCATTGATGTAAACTGTGTTTGATTGGAAGTTAAAGGGGGAGCAGTCAACTGCCCCCCCCCCTCTCTTATTATGTTCAAAGCATTACACTTATCGTCCTCATCTACACCTTTACCATTAATATCATTGTCAAATACTTGTGATTGAAACTAACTCACATACAAGAAAACTGGTTACAAACCAACACTAAATAAATGATACTTTGACTGATTCTTCAACGAGAATATAAACCAATGAAGGTGTTGAAAGTACTGGAACTTCGCTAAAATGACTCTCTGGCTATTTTTTACAGAGTTGTAGCTGTTACAATTAAAGTAATTATTGTTAAAATATGTTGAATTTTTAGCTGTTGTTTAGAAGCAGTTGAGTTCATCAGGCTCTGTCTTTTTATTAGTATGTGAACTGGGTATAAGTCCTAAGTCTGTAGAGGCTAGCATGTGGGTGTTGGGAGCTGTAAGTTTTAACTTCTGTTTTTAATGTTAAAATAAGAGAATGCAAACCAGATTCATTGATGTAAACTGTGTTTGATTGATAGTTCAAAGGGGGGCGTGAACCGCGCCCCCTTGGGGTGGGGTGGGGAAGAGGGGTTCGCCTAGTACTTCAGGTTCTGTTTCCATTACATCATCCAAGACCTCAGATACTCTTAAATCATACCAATGTCATGCTTGCACATTTTAAACAAACACTCACAAGAAAACTAGCTCTGTGTTAAAATTAATTGATATAATCCTGGCTCATTGATGTATACCTATGAGATTGATAATTCAAAGGGAGCTCCGATTTGGAGCCCCCTTGGGGCGGGGTGGGGAAGAGGGGTTTGCCTAGTACTTCAGGCGTAATTTTACGATATTTTCTCTGACACTACCTCTGATTTCATAATTTGTATCTTGATAACCCAAGATTTGAGCAATCTCTTTAGTTTAGCTACGGTTATCAAATACATGTGATTGAAACAAACAAACAAGAAATCTTGTATAA
The DNA here is from genome assembly GCA_963675035.1 of Allygus modestus. Classification (NCBI taxonomy): domain Eukaryota; kingdom Metazoa; phylum Arthropoda; class Insecta; order Hemiptera; family Cicadellidae; genus Allygus; species Allygus modestus. The sequence continues at coordinate 122,230,670 of OY776115.1, read as the reverse complement.
GTGACAAACTAGTGAAAACACAAGTCACACAAAATAAATGATACTTTGACTGATTATTCAACGAGAATCCATGTTGAAAGTAGTGAAGTTAAAGGGGAGTGTATCGATAGATCCCCCTTTGGAGAGTATATTTACAGAGTTGTAGCTGCTACAATTAAAGTAATTATTGTTCAGGTGTTGTTGTAGTTTAGTCTTATATCAGTTGGGTTCATCAATCTGATCTTTAGTTGTTATTTAGGGACATGTCTCTGTCTTTTATTAGATTTTCAGTACATTGTAACTGAGGGTTTAACGTCATGAGTAGATAATTTTTGCTATTGTGTAGGTTATGAATTAAAATGTCAAGTTTCTGGTTTGGTGTTCAGCTGCATGAACGAACAACTCTTGTCACCTTTTACTGTAAATTAATACATTAAGGCAAATTTGGAATTTATGATAGTAGGACTAATTTGTTGTATGTGTTGAACTGTTTAGAAACCTCTAGACACAGTAGCTAGAAGATACTTGTAAACACTAACAGAAAAGTTATACCCTAGCTTCAAGGGCCACGAAACGCTCATAACATTACACCAGATAAAGATTCTAAGTGTTGGACACTAAGTGCTGGTGGTGGTATTGTATTTTGTAAAGTTAAACAAATACAGAGATTAAACACTTTAGAGTTCATATGTGTGTTTTTGTTGTAATTAGTTGCTTGAAAACACTGTTACAATATACCAGCAAACAGAATAAATATATAATTTTACTGCGTTTATTAATCAAATATTGCAATTCTACATTAGAATGTCGAGTGGTGTATAATAAGGTTCTGAATTAAAATGTCAAGTTTCTGGTTGGTATTCAGCTGTTTGAAAGAACAACACTTGGAGTTTTTTAGCTGTTTAGTATGGTTAGGGTCTGTAAAGTAATACATCAAGGAAACTTTTTAACTTTATGCTTATTTTAGCAGGTTTGTTCAATTTTGATTACTTTTGGCATTAGAAACCTCTGTTACAGTAGCTAGAAAATACTTGTAAACACTAGCAGAAAATAAAAGCTATACCGACACCCAAGAGAGGCGAGACGCCTCCCTTTGATAACATTATAGTTGAAGTAGAAAGTAGTTGGGACATGTTTTGTAAACATGATTCTAAGTGTTGGACCTGGCTACACGCCAAGTCCAGTGTTTATGAATTAAAACTAATGCAGAAGAGGCTGGTGATGGTATTGTATTTTGTAAAGTTAAAACAAATACAGAGTTGTATTTTTTGTTGTAGTTAGTTGCTTGAAAAACACTGTTACGATATACCAACAAACAGAATCAATAAATAATTTTACTGCATTCACAAGTCAAATATTGTAACCAACACCAACATTGGGGAGTTGACCACAAATGATACACCATGGGCACCTATTAAAAGACAACAAACATAAAATGCATTGTTTAGAAGGACATAAATTATACAGTATTTCGCTCTAAGTTGGTTATTTTTGTCTGAGTCCGGGTAGTTATGCAGATTGATTGTGTATTTTCTCGGTTGAATATGTTCAAGTTCGTTAAAACTGTCTGGCGGGGACCGTAAGGTACTCTGACGATCTAACGTATCGTCACAATTTACTGAAAATACTCTACCGTGGCTGCATTTAACTTTGCCCAAACCTTTTAAATTTCTCGGCCAAACAATACCGAGTCCGCTAAAACTGTTTACCGGGGGCTACATTTAACTTTGCCCAAACATTTTAAATTTCTCGGCCAAATAATACCGAGTCCGCTAAAACTGTTTACTGGGGTATGTTTTTCATTAATAGAAACCTTAAGCTATAAAATACCTCCAATCCGTTGAAAACTGTCCACCGGGGACAAATATCTATCTATCTCCGGTCAAATCTTTCCAAGTCAGATGTTCTCCTGTGGTCAGTGCTCCAACCTCAATCCATTGAGACTCCACAGCTACCATGTAAATCTCCGGGTATTCTGTGATAAACCCTCGGTAAGTGTATGTTTGCTTGAATGGGGTTTGAGACCATTCGTGCGTGAGCACCCAGGTTCAACCTTTATTTCGTGCGTGAGCCAATCCAGATTACCTGGTTGACGCCCAGTACAAAATAAAAGTCCTCTCCCTTTTAGCAAACGAAAGGATAGAGTTTTTTTTTATTTGCTTTATATTTATTTACTTTTTTTTTTACAAGTCCCACCGGATTGTTCCAAGGAGTAGCCTGTGCGTTAGCAAGGCTTCTCAATGTTCAAAATCCTTCATTCACACCGGCTCGTTCAAAGGAGTAGCCTGGGTGTTGGCCAGGCGCCTCAATCTACTAGATACTTCATCACACATTCACACCGGCTCGTTCGAAGGAGTAGTCTGGGTGTTAGCCAGACGCCTCAATCTACTAGATCCTTCATCACACATTCACACATACCCGTTCAAAAGAGCAGTCTGGGAGTTGGCCAGACTCCTCAATCTACTAGGCTCCCTTTCAGGTTTACGGGGTTTTTCGTCACCCACGCCAGTGACCTTCATTCACTCACATACACTCATACAGTGGGAACTTGTGATTTTAAAACTAACATTTAAAGTGAAATTTCATCTTTCATATTTGTGTAGGTAAGGTAAAACTTCTCCGGCAACAGACTTCTTACTAACAGTCTTGCTTCGGGAGTAGTCGACTTTAAAATTAAAGAACATAATCCGGCTTCGTTTATGAAAACAGTTGTTTTCTCAATCGGTCCAACACCCTGTTTTTGGGCCTCAGAAAAACTTCCAATTGTTAATTTATCATTGTCATCTACATGTTTCTGAATTGCACTACAGCAATTAACATGCTTAAGAGCAGACGCTACATCTTTAGCTTTAAACCATGGCTTTCCTTCATTATCAAACAGAACCAATACCGGTTTGTTATTAAATGTATAGTATTTAGCGGCCATGTCACAATTACGTTTTTACAGACAAAAACAGCGCAGAAGCACGTCTGATCAGTACCGTGACTCAGAGTAGAATGATGTAACTGTACTAGTCACAAGAAGTATGTACAAAAGTAACACTGCTCCGTAGGGAAAAGTGTCGTCTTTATCGACGGTAGCAACTAGGAATATAGACAAGTGATACTTCAAGATTTAAAACCCCAGATAGTTTCTCAACGTTACAAAACATTTCTTCAAAGTGATCATCAAAAACTGTCGGTGTTAGATTAGCTAATGGCATGTAAGGTATGTCTCCTGATGCACCTGTGTGCTTTATTGATACTCCGATGTAGGTGTTTGATGAGGAGTTCTCCGTTATTTTATCTACTATATACTCAGAAAACACCAAAGGCCATTCCCGTGCATTTATTGAACCTGTAAGTAAGAACTTAAACTCTGAGCGTGTCATATTAAATTTTACATTTTCATTTAACCTCTTTTTGTGTATAAGCTGAAGAAAAACCTGTTGGTTAGCGGATGTATTATGTTCAGCAGACATTCTACAAGAAAATAACAAAACAATATACAACTGAGTGTAACAGCACAAACACAACCGATCAGGACCACGTCTCAGAACAGAATGAGTTAACAGAACTGATGTTTACAGGTATATACGCTTAGTACCCATGTGATGGTTCCATTAGTTTTTGTTTTTTAAACCCGAAAGGCAAGGTGTCGTGATCATCATTAAATTTTCTCTTGGGCCCTGTAATTCTAAACTTTTTAACTTCACTTACTGTAACGACTTCTCGTGTCTTTGTTCTCCTGATTCTATTCTCTTCAATTTCTAGTATTTCAGCAGCTTCGTTTAGTACCATCTTTTTTAGAGCTTCAAAGTTTAAAGTTTCGGAGGTTTTCATATTTAATGTTAGACCCTTGATTTTACAAACTGATTCTAACTTTTGCTTTTTGGTTGACCAGACAAGGTAAGCGTAAGTCTTTGGTCCCCCAGAAACAAACTCTACAATATAAGAGCCTGGGCCGTACTCATCTGCCAATTCATCTGTCATTTCCCCGAGGTAATCTCCCGTAGGAACCTTATACAACCCACCACGGTATAAATAAATACACGAATCTGTATCATAATACAAGACCTGCCCTCCAAGAGAATCTAGATGTTCATAAAGTTTAAGTCTCGCGTGAGCTGTAGTGTAGGCTGCAATTACAACATTTACAGTTTTTAGAGCCTCACTAGCTTCATCAACATTCTGCCAGTTAACTAGCAAAACTTCTTGGTTTATTACTTCAGCATACTTTACATTTACTTCTGGTTGAGTTACCAACTTGAATAATTCTTTAGAGTCTCTGACGATTGAAGTTTTTGTCATGTTTTCTCGCTGACCAAACTTGCCCCAGAATGAATTTAACATTAATTTGGCTACTGATCTAAGTCCCCCGTTTTTACAAATTTTATCCTTCTCCATTTGAATACCCTCACGCTTAAAGAAATCAGAAACATACTTTTCTTTATCCTCCTCTGTCATACACCAAGCGGGATAGCCTGAGGCTTCCTGCTTTACTTTCAAGAATTTGTTAATGAATTCTGTAAACAAACCTCCATTTTCATATGTGGCTACCTCGTACTCCCACAGTTCATACATGTCCAAAATTACATAGCCCTTTTCTACAGCTTTCCTAATTTCATCCATGGTCCAGGTCCCAACTAACGCTCTTTCCTCACTCTCATGAAAACATTCCCCTTGGTTTAAAGTTTCCCCGCAAGTTCTACACAACACAAACATTAATTTATTATTCATTTTAGCGGGGAGTACGGGGTGATACAAGTTGTAAGGAGGTAGAATCTTACATTTCAACAATCCCTCTACTTCAAGACCTCTCTCTCGGCACTCATTTCCAACGTAAATGATAGGGTGTCCAACGGGATACTTACAATATTTATTTACAAACGGATAAAGGGAGCAAACATCAACATACTGTATCGTTTCTCCCTCTTCACATTTATGATATGTTTTAGTATTGCCTGTCCTGCCTCCAAAAAAGGAATCTCTAGGATTGAGTGGAAGTGTGTTTATAATGGACAGTTGGTTCAAGTGATTTAGTTTATTATCTTTCTTCAATTTATTAAATTTACATTCCCACATTTCTACAACCTCATAGTTGTTCAGTTTGGAAATTCTGGACTTGGTTCTTTCGTAACGGAGATGCAAACTGTCTGAAGGATCCTCCGACAGAGGTTCTTCTCTGTTATAAGGAAAACATTTCGGGCACCCGTGCCAGTAACACCCGTGAAACTCGTAAATTCTCTCAGAGTCAAACCCATCTACTTTCATTCCATTAATTTTAACTTCTTTACCCCGGCCCGCATGTTGAATCTTTACTCCGTGTTTCTCCTCTTCCCATGTTAACCATTGTAAAGCAACGGCTGACTGATTGTCAGTCAGTCTGTACCCGTTTTTAGGAATCAAACCTATTGTGTTTGGTTTTAGAAAGTTACGCCGAAAAGCTAAGTTACAGGCGCTGGCAATAGTTATAGCTTCGAGGAATGGGTCTACGTTACATTGTTCAAGAAGCAAGGCTCTAAATTTTATACACGCTTGAGCTAGGATTTCCACGTCAGAGATACAATACTCCAAGATTTCCTTTTTGAAATCAAACACGTAGTAACTCGCCACTTGCTCGTCGTACCAAATCTCGAAAGCTTCGTGAGGTTTCTCAAACATTGATTCCGGGCAGTAATACTTTTTGTCGGGTATCGGGCCTACATAATTTTGATTTGCCACAGTGTTAAAAAGATGCGGGAAATAACCTTTCTTTTTCTCGGGAGGCAGATCAAAAGCTTTAGGGAGTGCAGCGAGGGACATGGGAAAATAACTAAGTGAGTCAACAAACCTTACGTTGGCTACTTCAATCAAAATTGCTTTAGTTCCCCGAGGAGTTATTTTTGGTGTAAATTTAGTTTCTTCCATGATGTACTGTAGAATGAATTGAAAATCAAAACCTTGCCCGTTGTGAGCAATCACACAAACATCTTTAAATTTCTTTCGAATTCCCATTACATAGTCCATGAATTGTTTTACTGGTTCTTTTTCAAAGACTCTTTGCCTCTCAGAACAAGTTTCACACTCACCCCCATTAATACATTTAAAACAGTACTGTTGAGAAACGCACAAGTTAACTTTATGCAATTTTTTATCGGGATCTGTGGGAAGAGACTCATCCTGCCTTGTTTCAAAGTCAAAAAATATGAAAAGAAAATCTCGGTCTTTCGGAGTTCTCCTATCGACCTTTATGAAACACTGATGCGCGGGGTCTTTGAACGCTTCACAGGGTTCACAATAAACTTCTCCGCATACGTGAGCTGTCTTACGTTTTTTTGGATAAATCATTTTGTTACAGTCTCGGCAGAACTTTATAGTTTTACAAACTTGCCCTTGATGGGCTATTAAACACCGCTCATTTTTGAAGAAGCGGTTGCAAAGACGGCATGTGATGCCTCCGTGTTCAAGTTTACAGGGCGGAGAGATAGAATGGCAGGACGGGCAGATGTTAGAGCATCGATGCTCACCCTTGTTATTGTAGGGAATATGACAGGCTTCACAGAAATAATGACATACGAAAGCAGCAGTTAAGTTTGTAATTACATTGTAATGCCCGTTGTGAAAGAGCAAGTTAATTTTAAATTTAGCGTCTTCATTACCTCCCTCAAAGTAAATATCCCGACCTTTTCTATCGTAACTGTAGACTGTTATTCTGTATTTCTTAAGATGTGACTGGAATTTTTCAAGCTCGGGGATGCCGGCACCTTCCTCCGGCATTTCTACACGGGCTTTTGCTATGAGCTTATTAGCTCTGAATGTTTGTCTTTTACCCTTGTCCTGACGTATTGCTTTATACTGAGGATCATGTTTAGCAAGTGCTTTGCCTACTACCAATGCTCTAGCCAGACATAAATTGTCTTTATTATTAATTACTACAATACCCTTCCTAGCTTTACATTCCTCGTCAAAAGTGTTGTACATCTCTGGATGTACTCTCCCTTTACCTACGGGGACATTTACCCTCGTAACGTCAATTCTAAAAGTGTCGCTAGAGGTTAAAGATTCAGAGTTACTTTGAATTATGCCTCCAAAAATATCCCAGAGAACATCACCGCTAACTTCAGAGACAGGTCTCAAAGCTACGTACCCCGGTTCAGCACTTTTTAAACTTATCGATTGCATTTTAAACCCAAGATAATCAGTGGGTACAGCGTTGGCTTTAGCCTTTTCAACAATTTGATTAAAACCTTTACGAATCCAATCAAACTCAGAGATACCTCTTGGCGGTTTAGTGAATTTGAAAACAGTTTCCAACCCGTACAACCTGAAGTGTTTAACATAGGTTTCAGAGGTTCCAATTACATTTACTGGGCTTTGAGAGCTCTTTTTAGAAACTTCCATCCTTTAACAGAGAATTAAATACTGAAAACTGAGAAAACAGTCTGAACTGTAATATACAACACTCTAACGCTTAAAAAGATCAAATACACCAGCCAGAGTCAAGCTCACACCGATATAACTGAATTAATAGCGCAGAATCAACAAGACAATAATAATAATTTGTGCAAGAGAACACTTAACAATTACGCAGAAGCAGCATAAAACACGTCTGATCAGTGTGACGACTGAAGCAGAATGAGGTAGTAGAGTCTATGTTTAGAGGTATATAGTATGTAGGAGAGCATTGTTCATATGTATAACTACACAAGTCAAAAAACACTAACACACAAACTACACAAGTCAAAGCAGAGCTACAAGTTATGATGAAAGTAATAGAGGTAGCAAACAATACTCTAACCAAAAGAACAAGACTAGAGAGTGAGATTAATGGTGCAAGGATATGTTAGTCAGGTAAAACAATTAAATACAACACTACTCTAGCCATGTCACTAAACACGCAAGATTACTACAATACATGAGAATTGAAATTACTACAATACAAGAAAACTAAAATCATTATAATCAAATGTAATAATTATATTTGCCAGGTGCAAAATCAACGAACGGAGTATCGCAAGGACCTCTGACCAGCACAAATGCAAGGGATAGAGTGAAGTTAACGCTTGAGAATAAAGAGCGCTAAAAGTATCGACCAATCAGGGCACAGAACGCTAATTACAACCAATAGAATGCATTTTTATTATAACCAATTACAGAGCTGTATTTTAACTAGTTACAACGAGTTTGCTGACAGAGACTTGTTGCGAATGTTGTGGTTAGATACGCAGAAGGAAGTGAGATTAGATACACAGAAGGGAATGAAGGATGTAGAGGTTAGATGTATAGAAGGGCACGAGAGTCAAATATGTAGAAGTAAGCGTAGGTCAAATAATTACCATAGAAGGCTAGATGGTTTACAACAGAAGGACACGAGGGATAAATAATTACCACAGAAGGCTAGATGATTAACAACAGAAGGACACGAGGGTTAAATATGTAGAAGGACACGAGGGTTAAATAATTACCACAGAAGGTTAGATGATTAACAAGAGAAGGAAACGAGGGTTAAATAATTAACCATAAAGGGATGCAAGAAATAGATAGTTGCCAAAGAGGGTAGCAGAAGAGCTGCAGAGGGTAGCAATTACACCCCAATTCTATCCTCCATAAGAGTACATGTTATTCTATTCCCCCATAAGAGTCCATGTTAATCTATTCTCCATAAGAGTCCATGTTAATCTATTCTCCATAAGACTCCATGTTGGGGCCAAGGTGGCCGCCCTAACTACTTGCTTTTAAAGTAAGGGAGGGTAGAAGTTTGATTTTATGACTTTATGACATGTCTGATAGACTACATTTATGTTATATTGATGTTCTTACATTTTCTTTAATTATTATCCTGATAAAAATTACCAGCTGAATTCAATTTTTATTTTATTAACGTTATATAAATTTAAGTCGCTAGATTTGATGAATTAAATGCCAAATTAATGAGTAGTAAAATAATAATTTGAATGCTATATTATTTTAGATATTAATACAATATTGAATAATACGTATGCTCATTTCCATAATGACGTTAAAGCAGACCAGGAACTAAGAATTATATCTTGTTGAATGGAGATGTGGGTCTCCACTTACCCCGCTGAATGCGTAATTGGAAGGGTCCCCTCACGGTCATCTCCATTCAAAAAGATAAGTGGGGCCCGGAGGGAACAATGGAATTAGGGAACTTCCTAATTGCTAGAGATAATTAAAATTTGGTATTTCATAAATACACTTCCTGGCTGGCAAGTTCAAAAAATCTGTTTCAATGCAATTGAAAGATATAAATTGTACATGGATAGTTTTATATCAGGATTTTATTAAAGTATACAAATACTCATATTAACTGTTTCCAGTTCCTATAAAAGCTTTTCCGTAGCTAATTCTATTGTAAGCTCAAATTTTTAACAATTAGCTCATCTCTAATAAACATAATTTTGATGGTAAAATAGTTGATCCGCATAATTTTGTTACATAGTTATTTAAAGTGCTAGACACAGTATGTTGTCCAATGATATTCTTATAGAGAATTGATCAAATGTTATATCTCACTTATAAATTAATATATTTTGATCAAACTTGGAAAGAAGCTTCATGTGGTAGTTAGGTATATATATTTATACGTATTTGAAATTTTCTGAGCACGTGCAGACTGGGGTGGGGCTATTTAGATGTGTTTTGGTTTATAAATATTATTTCTCGATGTTTGCTGACTGTTGTTTTGAGCTTAATGTGTATGTTTGTGAGTGTCTATGTATCATCAGGTATTTTTCTATCAACGTTATATATATTTTCGTTAATTAATTGTTGTGTGATTTTATACTAATCAGGTATTAAGATTATTAATTAATGGAACAGCCCAGTACTAAATAGAACTGGATATTGTCAGTTTTGTTAATGTAAAACTGTGACTTGAACCAATAATTTATGAATGTATATAGAGAGAAGAAGTTCTTTCATTAAACATTTTAAGTCACACTAATCTTCCAATGCCATAAAAACATTGGCCCCCTCAAAATTATTTTGAACTCTTTGTTTATAACAATTCGAATCTTGGAAAGTAATAGTTTGTTGTTAGGCATTTGTTGATTCTTCTACATCTATATGAAACATTTATTACAGCTGCATCTGTTACCTTTTGGAGTTCCTAACTATTCCAATTTTATTTTTTATTTGCTTTATTTCTAGAGATAAACTACAGTGGACTATAAACTAGCTTTCCCTATAATCTAAAAATAATATCCCTTAGCAGCAAACCTGCGTACTTAGCTCTAATGTTATTCTTTATATGAATAAATCAATTTTAAATATTGTTGATTTCAAGAATTTATTTTTCATTAAACTCAGTCAGTGGCTAGTAATACGATTCATAAATATGCACTAAAAATATACTGAGTCTGCAGGTTTGCTGCAACGGGGGTATTATTTTTATGTTTACTTATTTTCTCAGTACCGGTTTGTTCGATGGCCCGCTCGAAGTCAGCGCGCCCGGTACTATGAAACTCGAGCTCTGCCTTCTCTTGCAAGGCAGCCGCAACTAAAAACAGAAAGAAAAATACAAATTTGTAGATTAATAAAATACAACTTTAAAATACTTTTGAAAATGCTATAAACATTTAAAGGTTACTTTTGAATTCTCGTAATTGAATATTGTAATCTTAGTGTAATATTTGCATTTTCTACATTCTGATATGACGAAAAATATGCTACAATAATAAAGCCAAAGAGTATCAGAAACTTTTAAGAAAATGATAAGTCTATCTTATAAGTATATCCTATCTTTCCGGTAACCTGTGCAATATTCCCGCTTGTGGAAGATGCGACTAGCAGCTATGCTGGGGTTTCCTAATCCGCAACAATGATGATGATGATCCTTCAAACGGTCTCAGTAATAAAATCAGAAGGAAATATTATTTTTTGATTTAACCCCTTTAAAGGTCTAAATTAAATCTAAGTGACAAATAAAACACATTTTTGTATTGATTTGACTATAAAATTTAAATCAAGTGAACAGGAAAATCAACAGAACTTGTTTTACAAACTGAAATTATTTTACAAGTTGCTTATCTCCAAAATATAATTTCTCTAGACAAATTTGTTAATGTCACCATTGAATGTACAAACTAAGTATATGCATTAGTGACACCTAAGTGAGAACTAAAAGGATGTAAAATAACTATGTACAAGAAAATGTACAACTTTCATCCTGCCCTACTGTTCTCTCTTCTCTGCATAACACTCTTGATAAGGAATCACATGATTCAAAGATAAGATTCGCTTGTCAAGTACAGCTTTTTCACTAGGGAGCGAAAAAGCAACCTCAGTTATATTACTGACTCTAACCTCTAGTTATATTTTACTGACTCTTTCCTCCAGTTATATTTTACTAACTCTTATCTCCATTTATATTTTACTGACTCTTACCTCCAGTTATTTTTTAATTACTCTTACCTCCAGTTATGTTTTACTGACTCTTATCTCTAGTTATATTTTACTGACTCTTACCTCCAGTTATGTTTTACTGATTCTTACCTCCAGTTATGTTTTACTAACTCTTACCCCCAGTTATATTTTACTAACTCTTACCTCCAATTATGTTTTACTGACTCTTACCTCCAGTTATTTTTTACTGACTCTTACCTCCAGTTATGTTTTACTGTCTCTTACCTCCAGTTATGTTTTACTGACTCTTACCTCCAGTTATGTTTTACTGACTTTTACCCCAGTTATATTTTACTAACTCTTACCTCCAATTACCTTTTACTGACCCTTACCTCCAGTTATGTTTTACTGACTCTTACCTCCAGTTATATTTTACTGACTCTTACCTCCAATTATGTTTTACTTACTCTTACCTCCAGTTATATTTTACTAACTCTTACCTCCAGTTATGTTTACTGACTCTTACCTCCAGTTATATTTTACTGACTCTTACCTCCAGTTATGTTTTACTGTCTCTTACCTCCAGTTATGTTTTACTGACTCTTACCCCCAGTTATATTTTACTAACTCTTACCTCCAATTACGTTTTACTGACCCTTACCTCCAGTTATGTTTTACTAACTCATACCCCCAGTTATATTTTACTAACTCTTACCTCCAATTATTTTTTTCTGACTCTTATCTCCAGTTATGTTTTACTGACTCTTACCTCCAGTTATATTTTACTAACTCTTACCTCCAATTATGTTTTACTGACTCTTACCTCCAGTTATGTTTTACTGACTCTTACCTCCAGTTATATTTTACTGACTCTTACGTCCAGTTATGTTTCACTAACTCTTACCTCCAGTTATGTTTTACTGAATCTTACCTCCAGTTGTTTTACTGACTCTTACCTCCAGTTATATTTTATTGGCTCTTACCTCCAGTTTCCACGTCTCTCGTGGCTTTTCCGTTTAGAGTTTTTCCATCTCCATCTGAAACAAATTAACATCAATAGGTTAAATTGGTGTGAAAACCACATTATGTAACTATGAACTATGATACTTTTAATAGAATTTTTTATTATTTATATACTTTTTAAGGGCTCTCCTCTGTACTTAATCATGATCAAGAACAAATAAAGGATTTTCTATATTTTTTATGTCTCTGGTTGAGTTAATTGAAATATTGTAATTTTTCTTTAATTTATTTAATAATTTTCTAATTGCACCCTAAATTGTATTTTCTTATATTTTAGTTCGATGTATTGAATGTTGCATATAATCTTTTTTTCTTTGGTAATATTGGCTGTGGCATTGCTTACTAGTAAATTGTCACTGTTTCAGGTAATATTTTAGTAATTATACAATATATAAGCCAAATATCGCAAACATTACAAAATTGAGGTGGTGTCTGTCTGTCTGTCTGTCTATTGTTCCATCACGCCAAAACCACTGGACCAATTCTGCAGACAATATGCACAAATATAGTCTATGGACCCAGGGAGTGTCATAGGCCCATTGCCGATTAGAGAGGTCCTCAAGGCTTTGCCCCATGGGACTTCCAAGTCCCCAAGTTATTCATTTGGAGAAGAGTTTTATTTGGTTTATGTAACATGTTTTTTTCTTAATTCAATTAATTTAAATAAACAACTATTATAAGGATTATATCTAGCTACAAACTGTAATTTTTTGTTCACAATTTTCCTACTCTGAAGTTTTACCTTGTTGTGAAGCACAATTACAGCCACTAGTACTTAATATTTTTGATTCTTTGAAATGTTCATAGCCGAACAACTTTTTTTGTTTTCCATTGATGTCGCAAACCAAACTGGGATAGTATAAGTTAGAGTACTTAAAAAAATACAAGTATGCAACTTTTAAAGTGGTTTTCTATATTGGGTTAAAACTATTAACCAGGATAAATAAAATTCGTCTTACAACACTATAACGAAATTCTACTCACTAAAATCCTTAGGTATTGTTTTAGCATAATTAACCACTAACAATTAATATTATTAACAATTATAAAAAAATAACCATAAAACAAAAATTTCGGATTTTTCTTTGAGGAGGAACAGGTGTTAAAGTTAACATTAGCCTTAACGGAGAATCTGGTAGAAACGCAAGTTGTTGCGTGACTGGGGCCCTAATCAGGCCTCTGACTTATACAAATTTGCAATTTCAGAATAGCTTGCTACTCTTAACTATAAATAGACTCTATTTAATATAAATACATGTATAGAGCTAGTGGCAAATAATTGTCTTTGCACATATGACACAGGTAGGATAAATCAACTGATGGAATACATACTTGCCTCAACATGCATGGTTTATCCAACATTATTATAAGCTTAAGATAACCCCTCTTACCCCTCTAAAAGCTTGCTAAGGACTTGATGATTTGTGCCGTTATACCTCGGCACAGCGGTATAGCGTCCTTCTCAACGCGTCTATTGAATATTCAAAGATTACTCCGTTTCGACATGTGCAGAAAGCCGTAAACGTCGTGTTATATAATGCTCCGCCATTTTCCTTATTGACTCCAGTCATTTTTGATTAGGTTTATTCGTGAGGCAAACGTTGTTTGAGATGTATGGAAAGATAATAGACCTAAATGGTTGGCTAAGAGAAAACATATTTATTTAGTACCTATCTATTTTCAAATTTTGGGATCCGTAGCATGTTGTGGAAGTGTGCATTTCCCTTGAGTGGGCATTTACCTTTTTTCTCTAAAATGATCGTGTGCATCCCGTGATCTTTTTCCAATAACATAAAAAGGGCTAACCCAACCCAAGGGTGATTTTAATGGCGTTTTATCTTTTCATTTACCAAACAAAGGCTTTCACAGAAACTGTTTTTGAAATTACTCATTGCTACCATAACAACTGTCACTTTCGTACTTCAAATGGGATTGCTTCGCTGCATAAATAATACACATTATTTAACCTAGTTCACTCATTCTACGTGTTAACTACCTGGTTCTGTCGATGATAATGATTGTGTAACAAAAAATCAGAGTATAACATTGGATGTTCTTAAGTTTGATTGTAAAAATAAGCAATTAACAACCATTGCCAATTGATGTGGCTGTTGTCAATCAAATATTAACAAAAGGTGAGAAAAGCATAATAAAACAGGGGGATACAAATTATAATGCATTTACATTAGATAACGATGAGTGGGATGCCGAAGAAAAATCAATAATGAATGTACCCAAAGGCAAAGATAGGAGTGATATTTGTTTAATTTCACAGGCTTTCAGGTATGACAATACAAATACAAAATTTAGACAAGGCAGTTATCTATTTTATATTTGTTTAACACCACAGGCTTTGAGGTTTGACAGTAAAAGTAAGAAATTTATGCAAGTCAATAATGAAATCGATTTGATGATGTACAATCCTAAATTGTTAGTTACAGACCCTACATCTTTAAGCGTATTTCAGACTTTAGATGGAGAGGCATATTCACCAAAAAACTATGTATATCAAAGAATGAGTGATGGTATTTTAGTTGGTAGCAATGGAGGTGTTTTTGAAACGACGGAGACTGGCAGATACGTTAACTTTAAAAATAAAGAATTAAAAATTGAAAAATTGCTTACGAATTGCATAAGCCCGCGAGAAAGAATTTTATTAGAAGGTCTTTTAAGGTATTGGATATAAACAAAACTGTTCAGATAGATTTAATAGATATGCATAATTATGCTAGAGAGAATTCTGGGAATAAATATAGTTTAACTTTGATAGAAACATTTTCTAAAAAAGCTTATGCTGCTCCACTAAAGAATAAAACTGGATTAGTAGTCACAGAGGCTATAAAAACTATTCTCCCAAAGGCAGTTAAAAATATTCAATCTGATAACGGAAAAGAATTTTTGAATGAACATTTTACCAAACTAATGAAAAAGCTAAATATTAATCACTAACACACTTACTCTACAACTAAGGCGGCTATTGTGGGAATGTTTCGGAGAACTTTAAAGAATTGGCTATATTAAGAGTTTAGTTCACAAGTGGTTGGATTTACTTCCAAATGTAATAAGGATATATAATAATAAAGTACATAGGTCCAAAGGGATGAAACCTAACCAAGTAAGTGCTAAGACCTCTAAAGATGTACACAAAAGGTTGGTATCTAAGGTACAAGTTAAAAAGCCAAGATATAAGGTGGGGGATAGTGTAAGGATTTCCAAATATAAACATGTGTTTAGTAAAGGATATATCCCTAACTGGACAGGAGAGCTTTTTACAATAGCAGAAGTTAAGAAAACAAAGCCTATGACTTATATTTTGAAAGATGAGAATGACAATATAATCAAAGGAGGATTTTATGAGCAAGAGTTGTTAAAAACTAAATATAAAGACATGTATTTAGTTGAGAAGGTAATTAGGAGGAAGGGTGATTTATTATATGTCAAATGGCTCGGGTTCCCAAGTAGCCAGAACTCGTGGATTTCCGCAAAGGATGTGAAGTAGGGGAAAGCGCAGGGAGGCGGCAAGTGTTCAAAAACCCCATGTTATTCTGGGGAAAATAAATATTTGACTGTTGAATTTGGGAAGTTTAGGTTGTGTGTACACACTAGCCTACAACATATCAAAATGTTAAACAAATTGGACCATGAATAATTAAATTGGCAATTGGCAGTATTTTTCAATTTGTCTTTACCGTTATAGTGAATTTGGGAAATGTAACAACAATAACATATACAAATTGCAGACAAATCGAACCGTAAACACCAAAGTTAGTTTTTGACAATTAATTTTAAAAGATATAGAGGACGGATGGGGATTGGAAAAATGTATTTAATATAGGCAAGGGTGAGGTACTAGTATAGGCCAAAAAGGAAATTTGTGTAGGCCGGGAGCCGGCAAATGTCCAAAAACGGCTCCCCATAAGAATAACATGAGAAAAAGTGCCGAAAGTGTCTCCATTATGTGGGTTTCCCTCTACTTATAAGACAGAGAATGAGTTAAGCCTGTTCATAATAAAGGGGTAGAGAGACCGCACATGTAACACAAATTATATAAATTAACTTACTTATGTTATCACAGCATGTGCAGTAACTAGAACACATTGTATATCTATCAAATCATACTGCAAATGTGGGATTGCAACATGTTTGTTGAGAGAGGAAAGGGCTGTTAAAGGGGTGGAGGAGGCCGCATGTACAAAACATATTATATTAATTAACAAACAGATATTATCATAACATGTAACATGACTAGTTTCAATTGACTAGTGTGACTTTAATTTGTCTGTACGTTTACCGTCCATGTATTCTTCTGTTACATATACTTATAAAGAATACACTAACGTAAATATAGTTGCTTAAAATTAATTTGTACACGAATGGGAGGGCTAGCAATAACTTGATAGCCTACCCCATCCCGCACCAAAACGGCGTTTTTTACCCTCAGTTGCAACTCTACATAGTATGTACGTTTACCGTCCATGTATTCTTCTGTTACATACACTTATAAAGAATATATTTATGTCAAAATAGTTGCTAAAAGTGACTTCTTACTCGAATGAGAGGGCTAGCAATAAATTGATATCCTACCTCATCCCGCGCCTCAACGGCGATTTTTACTGTCGATTGCGACCTTAAATCGTATGTACGTTTACCGTGCATGTATTTTTCTTTTACATACATTTATAAAGAATAAATATACGTCAATATAGTTGCTTAAATTTATGTTTCACTCGAATGAGAGGGCTAGCAATAAAACTTGATAGCCTACCCCAATCCGCAACACAACGGCGTTTTTTACCGTCATTCGTGACTTTAAACAGTCTGGACGTTTAGCGTACGTGTATTTTTCGGTTACATACACTCATAAACAAAGCATTGACGGAAATATATTTGCTTGAAATTATTTTGTACTTGAATGAGAAGACTAGCAATAACTTGGTGGAAAAAGGGTAGAAGTCCTGATCCCGACCTGGGCTTGTGGATAGGCGCCAGGTGCCGCGGTTAGCGCCTATCCACCAACCAAGGTCGGGATTAGAACTTCGGCGAACTAGCCTTCCACATTCTCGCGTTCGCCATCGCTCGGCTATTCTCGGTGAGAGTTTCAGATGTTTATGTCTTCATATGTGTTAGGTTTATGTTTAGGTCTTCTATGTGTTAGTTTTTATGTTTCCAGGAGTTATATCGTTATCGTTTTGAAGGTTATATTTATTAGCTGACTGACGGGAGTCAGTTGTCTGCCAAAGGGCCGGAAGTCCTTTTGAGGTTATGCGCATACCGATGTGGCATCCATTTTAGTTTCTCTGACAGCTCGTTTATAGTTTAAATACCCCGTTCAACAGAAGGCCAGTGGTGTCACAGTTGAAATACCCTATTGTTGGGTTTTAAAAAGATATGGATATTCTATTGCCAGTTTCAAGTCGATTGAAAAACCGCTAGGTATTTTTTGCTCTATAAAAAGAGCCATAAATCGACAATTTGATAATTCGTTAAGGAGGAACTGGATTTGAAAGCAGTATTATGGTAGAATCAGGTGGAAGCAGGTGGACAGTGGACTGGATCCCTCTAGTAATTGTGGCCGTAATATTTTATTTTTGTAAATATGTATTTGCTTGTCTACATTCTAATAGGAGAATATTTAAACGTAATTAGTTGCATTCCCGATATTAAAGAGGCGTTTAGTTAAGCAATGTTTGGCCAAGTACGTGGGTTTGCAGCGACACATTCATTAATTAAACTTGCAAGTGTCGCTGCAGAGCGGATACGATGTTCACCATCCTTCATTGTGTGCCGGCCATTACCATCACACAGGACCGCTCCTCTAATCCTGCGCCGCTGTAATCAGCACAAGTGCCTCTGTTACTGATAGAAGTGCTCACTCACCCTACTATACATGTCCTAGTTTCTATGTGGCTTGTTAAAAGACGTCCGGGTTTTCTAGCTGTGTTGTGCTGAAAGCCCTTTTAAGATTCACTTGTAGGGTCTGCTTTTTAGACTGATTTTACAGTTCCCTGCATACAAGTTCCTTTGTACCTCTTTTTATGATGTCTAGCTAGCCTAGATGTTTACCCTAATTTTGCTATGTTCTAGGTTTTCTTGCTCCCGAAGACAAAATCAGATTAAAAATCCCGAGAACGGAACATCGGGAAATTTGTTGTTGTTAGTGTTTTAAAATGTCCACAATAATATTTTAAACAACTTCCATGTAAACTCGCCTCCTAAAAACGCATCAACGACAGTTAAACTAACAAAAATAAAATATCTTTACAGGGAGCTTAAATCGTCTGTTACTACCTGCATCTCCCATTAAATACATGTTAACTTTCAAAGCCCGTCCCTCCTAAACAGATTTTCCGAAAACGTTTATTTATAGTTAAATTTAAATAACAACAACAAATCCAGCGATTTTTTTCTGTGAGCATAATTTTGATATTACACATAGCTGACCCATAAATAATATTTTTAAATTGTTTTGAATGTTACTACTTATGGTATCGACATTGCTTTGAGTTACATCGCGAGGCAATTTTTTCTCTTTAAAATGAGCCACAAATCAACGATATTGGATAATCCGTGGTGTAAATGTCCAGTGTTTCATGATTGGAGCCCACTATCAATCCTAACTCTCGTAAAATCATTGTTTGGTTCAAAACCTGCACATTCGTAATAGGCTATGTCCTGTTGAATTGTAAGGTTGATGATTTTTTCATTGGCAAATTGTTTCTCTGTTACTTGTCAAGGTTACAGATTCACATATTAAACTATATAGTCGACAAATACCCGAGGTGAGGTGTAAACGTGGTCGACCGTGGTACAGTCTCCCCCTTGGGTCTACTACGGTTGACCACTCAGCTATGGCCTAGTCACTGAACCGTCTAACACTGTGATCAAAAGGGCTACCCTAACCTATAAATCCAGAAGTATTTTATTTTTAATTTACCAACAAAGGTTTTACAATAACTTAGAGCACATTTAAACTGCTTAAACTGGGCCTCTTCTTCTTTGCTGGATCTAGTTTGGTTGCAAGTGCCATCATCGTTGTTCAAAACCTAACCACCCAGTTATAATAATTGGTATCCGGTCTAAACAACAAACTCTGTATTCATGTAGCACCCTTGACATAAATTAAAACGACCATCAATAGTTAAATTTGATTATGTTTTATTTTATATCTAATCAGTAAGTATAACACTGGAGAAGAATGACCTTGACTTTAACTCTAGTCCAACCCCTTGCTCCTTGATAACTTCTAGTTATGCTTTACAAGTTCCTTGGACGGGTAAAACAAGGTCGAAGAAGGTTCTATCCTACTTAGGAAATAAATGCTTAGGAAAAATCCCCACTTCTCCACTGACTACACACTCATTGAACAATGAGATCCGACTCCGAACCGATTAGAGTCGAAATCTCAATTGAATCAAATCTACCTTCTATGTTTTCACATCACAAACTACATTGCATTGATTTAATATATATATATATATATATATATATATATATATATATAATATAATATATAATATATATAATATATATATATATATTTAAAATTTCTTCTGTGTGTTCCAGGACAAAGTATAAGAATTCCAATTATTCTTTACGGATATCTTAATTGCCAAGAGAGTGGCTTTGGCTTTAGCCTTAACTTAATGCTTCTAGAGGCAAATTTGCTTACTGTTTCTTCATTATGAATTTTGGTCAAGGTGAAATCCTGATAAAACTACTTTGACAGTGTTAAAGTGCACAATAGCTACATCAAATTAAAACTGAGTTTAACTTAAATAAATAACAAAAACTTACTCATTCACCATTCCAGCTTTGAGGATTAAAACACTTGAGTAATGGATCTGTCTTAGAGCTTATGGCTCTGTCTTAGATCTTATGGCTCTGTCTTAGAACTTATGGCTCTGTTCCTCAGCTAATTAGTGGACCAAGATTAGAGCAATACCTTGATCCATCATCTATTTGTTGGACCTGTCTTAGAGCATTACCTTGTTCCCTCACCTATTTGTTTCTTGGCCAAGTCCCTTTCCACCATCCTCCGGTCCGATCCTCTCTTCCGCTTCCGGTTGGGGCTGGACAGCAGCTCCGTGTACTCACTGTCGAACTTCCGGATATCTGCAACATTCGCGAGTGAGGGTTAGAACAGAGGGTGATAAGATGTCAAGCAGGGTTCAGAAGAGACTGTGGGATAAGGAGGTCTCTGGGGAAGAATGAATTGAAAAGTGGTCAACTTTAGACTAGATAAAAGCATAGTAAATATGTATCCATCTAATAACTTCTGATTTGATAAACATCTATACATAGGGTGTCACGTATAAGGTGCACTGGATATACGTTTTGAGATTTTACCTAAAACGGAAAGTAAAATGTAGTTTGTTTATTTCTATCAGCTCTGTTTATTGTTAGATTTTCTTTACCGATATAAAATAGTTCAATAAAAAATAACTATATCACAGTCATATCTGCAGTGCAGTAGTCAAAGACCTTATACTTCTGTATTTGGAACAAAAGGGCACAACCACTCGTTACAGACTATACAACTTATGGTTTTGAGATATTGAGCATCGAAACAGAAAAAGGCTGTCGTTTTAAAACAGTGAAGGTTAGAATCAAGTTCAATGCAAACACATTTAATGATGGTATATAGTTTCCGAGTATAAAATAAATATATTCCATGGTTATGGAATTATGATTGATTTAGTTCAAAACAAAAACAGACTGACCGACGCCAATCGGAGTTGATTAAAAAAACGTCCATATGGTATGTTATATTTTAGATTTTAAACTCCTAAAAAGCCTAATATATCCAGTGCATCTTTTACGTGCCACCCTGCGTAGATTAGTAGCTTAAAACTGTTACTTTTTCGTATAAAGAGTCAAAAATAAAAATTGGTGTGACCTTCGATGTAACGAAAAATGTACTGGATGTATGAGAAAGTACTAAATTGATTTTTGATGATCTAGGAATAAAATCTATGGTTGCAGTGCCAATTTTATTTGTCTTAAACCAATTTAAATCCTTCAATTAGGTACTTTACAGAGCTATTCACCCGTTATAATCGTGTTCTTATGTTTACACTTGTTAACATAAAACTGAGGTTGAGGTTTGTGTATAACCTTAGGATATACCTCCTTGTATTCTAACTGCCATCTGACGGAAAAAAGGGTGCGGATCTGGTTACAAAAGAACAGTGAAAGTGCATGTAAGTTGATGCATAACTTAATCATGGAGTAGTTTTAAAATACTTATTACTGATAGATTTAGTCTATAATTATCATAAAACGCCGATTAATAAAAAGAAAAGAAAATGCAGTCGGTTTAAATAACTAGAGAAAGGGATGGGCGCAGATAGTTAATAACCCTAACATAAATTTGGTATATAGCGTTGATATATGCATAAGACAAGCAGGCTTACCTTAGAAAAGTACAGTATCCCACTGATAATGAACACACAAATAAATATTTAAAGGCCACTTTCGTGTGTTCTTTTGTAGTGTTTATTAGTGTACTACCAATGGGATGAATCAGAATCAGAATCAATCATCCCTATTGTGTCACTTCGCACACCGAATAAAAGTGTCATTTAACTAATCAACTTTTTTATTAGCATATTACGTGTTGTTATTACTTACTTATTCAACTAATACAAGTGGAACTTCCTAAAATAAATCATCTTCTAAATTAACAAGATCATGAACTCTGTAAAACATTCCTCAATTATTAGGTATCTAACCATCTTTCCGAAGCAATTTCTGCCGTGAACTTTACTCTTAATAGTATATGGTAGAGAATTACAAAGTGTTATACAGTTATGTTTTTTTAAACGTCATTTTAAGGCCTCTACTTTCCAAGGATTAGATTCCTGTACTTTCCAAGGTAAGCCTGCTTGTCCTATCTATATGTTCCTGTTACCTAGGCAAAAAAACCGTATGGAAAATTAACCATAAAGACGCCGGTGTATATTTATTAAGAATCTATTTGCAAAAAAAGTGTAAAATACATGTTTATACAGGGTTTGAACGATTTAGTTAAGTGACATGTGTATTTTTAGGTCCAGTTGTTTTTCCACTTTTTTTTTAAATTTCCCATTGTAAAGTGGCTCCAATTTTGACGACGAAGCCTGAAAATTAGGGGAAACAGTCTGAAAATTTGTAAGATTCCAACGCGAATTCATTATACGACGCAATATGTGGTGTGAAATAAGATAAAATACTCATTTATATAAGACCCCAACTAAGGGGTCATGTAATTGTATAGTGCGATCACAATAACGTTTTTAGAGGCCTATGTTTTGAGGACCTACGTTGTCTTATGCAGGGACGTGAACTATACATGATATGCTTTCTTATTTAAAGAAAATATACCAAAATGAGGACAGAAACTATTCATGTGATTAAATTATTTCAATATGGTATTTGTCATTTTTAAGCTTATTCTTTTCTCTAATAATTTACTGTAACTGTTCAACTTCAATGGCATAATTTCATGTAAAGTTAAATGTGGGTCGTTTAACCTCACGGGAGATATGAAAACGTTACTATTTCGAGTTGCTTTAAGCAGTCAGCACAGTTACAAAATGAACTAACAGAAAGATACGAGTTGTGCGAATTAATTAACATTCCCAAACGAGCCTCAAGCATCCAGCTGCGAGAACCACTTGACAGGGACAATTGAAAGACCAATCAGACAACAGCTGAGGTTCGTCTGTCATTGTTACGAAATATCATGCTCGCTGCACGTTTTGGACAGTCATAGTTGGCATCTGTGTCTTGGTTGTCACAACTGTTATGGTTGGCATAACTGTCATGGTTGGTCCAACTATTATTGTTGCGAAACATCTCGCTCGTTGATGCTACAACCACACCGAATATTTTAGACAGTTATGGTTGGCATCACTGACATTTTTGCCACCACTGTCATGGTTTTTACCACTGATGTCATAGTTTCCACCACTGTTATAGCTGGCACCACCGTCATTGTTGTCACTACTGCCATAGTTGTCACCACTGTCATGGTTGTCACCTCTGCCATGGTTGTCACCACTGCTGTCATGGTTGTCACCACTGCTGTCATTGTTGTCACCACTGTCATAGTTGTCACCACTATCATGGTCGGCCCCGCCGTCATTCAGTGGCAGTGACTATACAGTGGTTTCAGTGGTTTCAGTGGTTCAGTGACTTTTCATTACTGCTGTCATAATTGCCATCACTGTTGCTTGTCGTTGATATGTAACTGAAAACAGGTTGTAAATCCGTTATGAACTAAATTAAATAAATTAATCAATTTTGTTAGATTTGTATGTAATTCTTTAAAAGAAAATAGTAAACTCAACAAATTGTAAATATTTATAGTATAAAACATATTTAAAACAAATTTCCTACAAATAGTCCACCTGTTCTTATTGTCTGGACGAAGACTCACGAAGACTTCACAACTGTCACAGTCAGCACCACCGTTATTTTTGTCACCACTGCTGTCATTGTTGCCACCACTGCCATGGTTGTCACCACTGCTGTCATTGTTGCCACCACTATCATGGTTGTTACTACTGCTGTCTTTGTCACCACTGCCATGGTAAACAAAACTGCTCTCATAGTTTCCACCACTGTCATAGTCGGCACCACCGTTACTGTTGTCAACACTACCATGGTTGTCACCACTGTCATATTTGTCATCACTGTTATGGTCGGGACCGCCGTCATCGTAGTCACAACTGCTAGGGTTGTCACCACTGCCATAGTTGTCACCACTGCCATGGTTGTCACCACTGCCATGGTTGTAACCACTGCTGTCATAGTTGCCACCACTGCCACTGTTTCAAAACACCTTCATTGGTTACGCTGCGCCTCACGTTTTAGACGGTCGTAGCTGGTAGCACATAACCAACACACAAACCAACTCCTAACACATAAGGTTTCGGTCATAGTACATATCTTTACTCTGATGCCACCAAGATGATAATTTTAATGGAAAATGTTTTCCCGATTCTGCTAGTAGGAAATAACAAATCCACGTAAACTACTCAAAACTACCCCCTCTCCTATGCAGCGTAGCGTAGCGCTGTAAACACCCTCCACCCCTTATAACGACCCTCATGTGTATTCCTCCTAGTATTTCTCGCTGCTGGTATGAAGCAGAGGGAGTCACTGTTAAGATAATGCAGTAGCGGAAGTAACGCAAGACGAACGTGAACAGTCCAAACACGGCGCACTGATAACACTACGTTAACATCGGCACACAGCGTAGTATGCGTGCGCACAAAATACAGTTGAGGTGCATCACATCAACGGTGACGTGAAGGCCGCACAGTTAAAAGCTTTGAACATTGTTGATAGTAATTTATTTTACATCATACTACACAGAAACAGGTACTTTTCCATCCGCATTGATAGGCTGGAAAGTTGCCCTTTGCCGTGCCTACACACGGAAAATTACTTTACCGTGCACTGCACGGTAAAAGCTTTTTACCGTGCACTTAGTCAGCTGATGAAATAATCAGCTGATTGCAACAATACAACGTTAAACCACATTAGTAATTAAGAGTGTTGAATAGTAAACACATTTTGAGAGAACAAACCATTCTATTTGATTCTAAAGGAAACTTTTGAAAATGCATTTCAGTGAGGAATACAATGAACCTGATATACCAGATTTTATTTTAAAAGAAGATCAAGAAGTAAGTGCGAGTTTGCTGCCATGCAAGTCAAGAGACAGGTATGAGAAACAATACGAACAGTTTTGTAAGGGCATTTGAAGGCAGGCCTATTTTATTTTCTGAAATATAAAAATATTATAATTTAAGTTATGTCCTAAATAAATTGTGTTATGAGTTTAAAATGTACTAATTTTTCTGTGTAGTATGATGTAAAGTATCGTACGTTACTCGCCCGGTAAGCTTTACCGTGCTCGCACGAAAATCCCGCACTCGGCTACGCCTCGCGCGGGAACTGTCGTGCTCGCACGGTAAAACAACACTTACCGGGCTAGTAACGTAATATACTATTATCAACTTTAATGTGACTAATAAAACTACGGTCTCTTGAAATCAAAGTAAACAATCTTAGGCGATTCCTAAAGCCCACGCTTTATTTTATATTGAGAGCCATAAACAAATCACGTAACGTATTTAAATGAGAAACGGGCATCGAGTAGCGTTACACTGTGTTATCAGGGGAGAGGAAAATTTTGCATAGTAAGTTTACTCGAGTATAAAAAATGTGACATCTAATGACGGTGTTATATTACAAGTTAGATTGTGTTCATAACTTTACAGTTTATCGCTTTTAATTTGATCTTAAAAAGGGGCTCCAGTCACGCAAAATTTCGCGTTTATACCTGCGTCTCCTACAAGGCAAATGTTTATTTTCAAATACCGTCCTTCCCCACCTTATTAATTCAAAATCGTTAATTTATGGCTCTTTTTAAAGTGCAAAAAACCTAGCGATATCAATGATAAGATTTTGGATATAAAAGTAGTTAGTACATACAAAATCCATTTTTTTTAAATTGTATTGAACCATTATTATTTGTGATGTCAACTTTTTTCTCACTGAAATTGCTATACTCTTTTCTGGCTCTTTTCTGTAAAATGAGCCATAAATCAACAATTTAAGAAAAGTCAAAGAAATTATAATGAATAATCCTTTATTTTCACCCGATGAATTTTTTAAAGAAGAAAACAAAATTTAAAAAGTAAGATAACATGAAAAATTAGAAAATTTAATCTGCAGTATTTTTAGACTTAAGGTATTTTTTGTAAAAGCCTACACAATTTATAATTGTTTTAAAAATAATATTATTATTAATATTTAGGTATCTAAGATAGAATTGTATATGTTATACATTATTATATATTAATTGTATATATATATATATATATGTAATTTTCAGTAAAAAGGGCTACTAATATAATTATTATTTTAAACATTTTAAACACAGTACCCTGGTTTAAATTATTTTATTTCAAGACCAACATGTTTCGGACCTTAAGGCCATAGTCATGTTTACGACCATGACTATGGCCTTAAGGTCCGAAACATGTCGGTCTTGAAATAAAATAATTTAAACCAGGGTACTGTGTATAAAATGTTTAAAATAATAAATATATATATATATATAATATAAAATATGTTTTTCTAGTTTTAGTCATTGTTGTAGAAGTTATTTACAGAATACTTGTAAATCTCGCAACGAATTTATTTTAATTTAAAGTACTACTAAATTTGTAAGATATGTCATTTAGGGTATAACAAATTCAGTTTATTGTAAAACAATTTCTTTTAGAAACATTGCAGGTAGCGAAATGGCTATAGGAATTTACAAATAATTTAACCACGTTGTTTAATAAGTAATTGCGGACATTTTCCATCACTGAATGAGAAAAACATTTCAGGACGTTTCGGAGTCTGGAATGTGATCCCGTCTTCAGGTGAGAAAAATACCTAAAACAAAGACCTAACCTAACCTAAAAATATAAAACAGTGAAGTCCCGTGTCTGTTTTCCGTTCAGTATCTGGCTTTTGTGTTTGGTTTGATTTTATTTTTTAAATTTTGACTGCTTTTACAGTTCTCTGTTTTAGCTTATAGCGAATTTCCCCTATAGGGAAGTAGCTATTACCGTAGGTGGCATGGAAAGACTTAAGCGCGAGACCATGATAACTTTTTGTTTTGAGGTCCCCAGATGCCAAAAAACCTATTCGTTCAAATTTTTATATATATGTGTGTGTGTGTGTGTGTGTGTGTGTGTGTGTGTGTGTGTGTGTGTGTGTGTGTGTGTGTGTGTGTGTGTGTGTGTGTGTGTGTGTGTGTGTGTCCGTTACCGCAATAACTTTTGAAAGAAACGCCCGATTTTGATGAAATTTGGCACAAATGTGTAGAGTAACATTTATGACTTTAAGTTCGAAAACCATATCGATCGGACGATGGGATGGGGGTTTTAAATTTTCCAAAAATCGGTTTATTGAATTTGTCTCCCTAAAATTTTAAAAATACTTAATTTTGGTTATAGCCATCTTATAGAGCTTAAACAAAATTATTTGGTATTTTGAATCATTAATCTAGGCTAAGTGGTTGTATGGAAAAGTAAAAAATCGCGTCCATAAAATTTCCCATGTTAATCTTATGGGAAAAAGGTTTTTAGATTTTCTTCAGATAATTTTACTAAAAACTTCACATTTTGTTTTTACCAATCAGTTTAGCTCTACAAAACAATCATTTTGTGTTTTAATTGCTGTTCTACGTCCAACCGTTGCAGAGATATTCAAAGTGCTAAACACAGTACGTTGTCCAATGTTATCCTTATGGAGAATAAATAAAATTTGATATCTCGATTATTCATGAATGCATATTGATGAAACTTGATATGTGGCTTCTAGTGTGGGTACTAGTTGTGGTATATTGATATTTGCACAAAAAAGGTGTTTTGTTGATTTTCCCCGTAGCAGCAAACCTGCATACTCGGCCCCCATGTTATTCATATGGAGAATAAGTAAATTTATATATCTCCCTTAGTTATGAACCCAAATTAATAAAACTTGGTTTGTAGCTTCATCTGGTTGATTTATATTGATGATTGAAAAAATACTCATTTTTTTCTCTTCCTCGTAGCAGCAAACCTGCGTACTCAGCCCTAATGTTATTCTGAAGGCGAATAAATAAAATGCTATATATCACTTATTTATGAATGTATTTTTGTGAAACTTGGTAAGTGGCTCTATGTAGTAGTGAGACACATGTACATGCATTGGAAATTCGCTGAGTACGCAGGTTTGCTAAGACGGGGGTATTTTGTGTTGTTGTTTTTTCAAGATTATGCCAATGGTGTTTTGTGTATTTTCATTTTGTTCTAGGTATTTTTCACACCTGAAGACGGGATAACATTTCAAAATCCGAAACTTCAGTGATGGCAAATTTTCCCAATTACTTCTTACATAACGTAAACTTGCCATCAGCAACAATGAATTTTAAACTAGGAAATTTAACCACATCGAAAAAATAACAGTAGGGGGTGTTCCTTAGGGTTATGTTGCGGTGTATGAGGGAGTGAGAGAGAAGTTGTTAAATTCTGAATGTTTCAAGCTGATTGATCTTTGTCATCAATATAGGTTTTACCTACCGTTACGCTAATGGTTTATTCTCTTAAAAGGCACTTTCTAAAAGCAATTAATTGTTTTGTTAGGCTATTATACTAACTGATAACTCAATTACTGATAACTATTAACTACACCGAGTCATCACTCTTTTATTAAAACTTATAATCCTAGAAGGCACATTTCTTTAAGTTGAGAACTATTTAAAGAGTTTCTTTCTGTGTTTTTGGTTCTTTATCTCTCAGAGTGAAAAATAAACTTTAAGGTCACGAGACACAGAAAGTAAAACACACACAATGACCGTTCGTTATAAGTTGAACACCGAATGCATATAATGGGCATGACTTGGGCACAAATAATCATACTTGACAAGGAAGTTTTCAAAGAAACTTTCTCAAAAATATGAATTATTCAAGAATTTAACTGCGAGGGGGCGACTAGTTAGGTCAGAACTGTGGTTTAAAGCAACGCTTTGCAGGATATAACAGGTTTAGGACTGCCTAATTCTTTGAAGTTTCAATCAACTACGACTTATAACTTAAATTAGCTTTATCATTTGTTCTTGTTAATACATGTGTTTATCATGTGTTGTTTTTTTTAACTTATGTATTATCTGTACTAAAGTTATTTTTACAATGTGTTGTTCTATGGGCAAAAATTAGCTTTAAGAGAGTCCCTTCGTGAGATAAAAAGCCCTTAAAAATAAAATGTTGAAAATTGATAAAGGCAGTCTCAAATACAAACGCTGCATTGTTTCAAACAATCGTCAATATTGGTTCCGAAATCGATCGTCAATCATTCCGAATCTCCAAAAACGGAGTAGTAAGGACAATGCGACACATTTAAGTTTAACTTTAAGAAAGAATTAGTAAAATTATTTACCCACATAAAAGGCTATAACCCTTAACAGGGAACTAACAAAAATATTAGTCTGACTTACATCAATGAACAACTCAAATTAACAGTCTTGCTGAGTATAATATTAGTTTTTATAGCCCATTTCTTAGTTTAGGATCGGTAAACCTCAAGTTTATAAATATATGAATTAAGCTTAAAATGGATAAGCTAAACTTCTTGATATCAACATTTCTGTCAGACTCATTTCCAAAGAATAAACTTGCTCTTCGCCCATATTGTGTTTGCCACTTACTCTTGTTATTGTAGTTCATATTTGTTTGTCTTCGTCATTTGTCTATGATGTATTGTTCCACGCATCAAGTATAAATACTTGTAATACAGCTTATGTGTTTATAAACATTGTTGATGCTTCTGATTAAACTAAAACAGCCATCCAAAGGTTTTAATCTAGTTCAGCGTTCATAGCATAAGCTTAGGTACTCTATTAAAGCTGGCTTGAGAAGTAATACAGTGTAACTCTAGGTAAGGTACGATCCTGTAGGTAATCTATTAAAGCTGGCTTGAGAAGTAATACAGTATAACTCTAGGTAAGGTCCGATCCTGTAGGTAATCTATTAAAGCTGGCTTGAGAAGTAATACAGTGTAACTCTAGGTAAGGTACGATCCTGTAGGTAATCTATTAAAGCTGGCTTGAGAAGCAATACAGTATAACTCTAGGTAAGGTCCGATCCTGTTGGTAATCCATTAAAGCTGGCTTGAGAATTAATACAGAATAACTCTAGGTAAGGTACGATCCTGTTGGTAATCTATTAAAGCTGGCTAGAGAAGTAATACAGTATAACTCTAGGTAAGGCACAATCCTGTACCACTCTACTACTACTTACCCGTCAGCTTGCGGGAAATTACTTATCTTTGAAAAAATATTATCAAAACGTCCATTACCACTTAACCAACACTCACTTTCAAAGAAAAAAAAATCATATTCATTACCTATCGTAAAATTAAATATTTGTCCCAAAACACTTCGTTTTAATGAGTTTTTCCTAATTATAATCACAGGCTGATTGTAGCGTCTAAGCCTAAGCACAGCTGTCGTGTGTTTGAATCCCAGTTTAGGCAAATAAATGTTATCATACTGTTCAATTCGTACTGTAACGACGCACTCCTTGCTTTAATGATTTAATGATTAATGATTTAATGATTTCCTGATACGTTCGACGAATAGATCTGTAGTCTATGTGGACGAGCGAACCAAGACAAAAGAGGCTGCTAACCTCTTAAAAAATAAAATTCAATACTAAGAAAGTTTGGGAAAAGAAGAGAAATAGATTCCTCAACGTTCTTAAAATACACTATCCTAACGCCTCGCATCGCCATATGTTTTTTATACACTAAGGTCTTATTGTGGCATACTTACCTTGTGATTATTCTACACTGCTTTATAGTGATTCCCAAAAACACTACTGTGATTCTAATCAAGCTATAGATCTTAAGGTGAAATAATTTGTAATGTAAATTGTTTATAATAATATTTCATGGGAAACCCCTAAACTGAGAATCTCTGCGTAGGTTTTTTACTAAAGTCTACGTAATTAATATTTTCCAAGGGAAGGGGGAAATTAATATTTTTTAATTAGTTTTCTGAAATGGGGACGAAACATGCAATTTATTTTAGGCTCAATCAAACCGATGTTAACGTTTTTATACACCGTTATTTTCCCATTTCGTTTTATTCTACTTATAAGTTATAACAACTTACGTAAATTAAAACCGCTAAAATTTCAATTTCTCAATAGGCCTATGTGTAAATAGAATACCTATGCTAAAGTTTAATTTGCTAGGTGCTTTAATGATAAAGCCACCGTTTAGCGCTAAAAAAAACGGAAGATAAACCCAAGGCAGTTATCTCTTCAACGATAATTAGGCTGTTAGCAGCGTTGTCAGTACAGAGGTGAACAACTAAAATTTCTTTGCCAATTATGTTTGTATACATATATACAACTTGACTGTAACTATAACAGCGGATTACATATGCACACCTGAATCACATAATTACTTCTAATATCCTATCAAAATTGTTAAATTCTCCAAGTCCATTCATATTATAAACATAAGTCTTTGTTTCTAAAAACCTCCTATAACCAGCCTAGAACCCGTATTTAAATTCAAAATGTCCAGATTACACTGCATTTAATTTCAATCACAAACCAGAACTATTTATACATAACAAATTGTTACAGAACTATTTTTAAAAAACAACAAATTTTATCCCTAAAGCTGTTCATCATTATGATATTTTCATTAGAATAATTTTATTTGATTATTTAATTTATGAATTGTGGTACTTCTAGATTACTTTTACAATTCATAACTCTTGGACCAAGTAAAACCATTCTTTTTTAAATATTTTGCAATTCTAAAACATGGTTTTATTTTTTCCAATACTTTGCATTATATGTAATATAAAGAATTTTGAAGCACCATTTACAATTTATTGGTAAATGAATTTTTTTTTATAAATATATGCTATAAGAGCTGTGTAAATTATTATTATCATTCATGGTTATACTAGTTTTTAAAACTTGTATGGGGGTCCTTTATACAGTGAGGGTATAGGTAACATATCCAGTTGTTAAAATAATGGTTTTCCGTGTGTAAAAGAACTTGTTTTACAGTTAACAGTTTGTTATAACATGTTTTTTACTGATTCACTTGTTACAGAATTTCCCCAAAGTTAATTCACATAAATATGGGAGTGAAAATATCAAAATAAATAAATGTGATTGTTTGTAAATCATCCATTTTAGAAAGAAAATTTTGACATAATAATGTTATCTGTAGTTTCTTCAAAAGTCAGTTTAACCACTTAAAATAACTTTACTTAAAATGTGTATCTAATTACAGACCTAGGTAGAAGATCTATTTTCATACAAATGAGAAGATCATTTTGCATGGCAAACAAAAGTTATCAAAGCAAATTTATTTAGGGCAAATTCGGTATTTAAAAATTAATTCGCTGATTTTTAAATCAATAGAAAACCAATTTTAGTTTTCTTGATTTTCATACAAACCACGCTGTATTAATAATGTTCTTCTAATTGAGAAAAATCAAACACTACATACTTTTAAAAACACCAAAACATTAAAAAATGTCACATTTTTGTTTAATTTTTTAAAATATTGAAACGTAATATTGATTTACTTGTCAGATTTTGCTATGCAATTTTCTTACACTGACACAATGTCTCATTTTAAATATTTGTTACCACACTAATGAAGTTTTACTATCCTTTATCACATTTCAATTTACAGGCATCACCTTTGATTTTATTCAAATAACTAGTTCATTTGTTTTTTGTTTTTTTTAGATTTGGTTATTATTTAACAACTAAACGGTTTTGAGGTTTTGCTTTCTGTATTTTTAATCCTAATTATAGTCTTAAAGCTGCTTTGGAGCCAGGAGAGGCTGTTCCTAGCCAAAAATTTTCAATATATTTGGCGTCTTAAACATCAGGCAGTTGCAAATAAAAATCTTAATTTTTGTTAAACACTCGCTCGCACTTTATTTTTACTTCAGTTACACATGAGCATTTCACTCATTATTATAAGAATCCAAACAGTCTAGCTCCATAAATCTTTTTTTAGCTCAAATTACATAATTCATATTTTGTACAGAAACTTCCTCCATACTTCAGGAATCTCGAAGGTTCAGTCAGATTGTTCAAGCGGTATCTAAATCGTTGGTTATCGGCAGTCGGAAAGGAAGGCGTCGAGTACGTTATAACCTCGGGCTACAGGATTGGCCGTCCTTGACCTTGACCATACGGTATCTTATCAGCCAGCCCCAGCCATCCTTTCTCCTGGTTTACATTTCACGAAAGTAAAACTAATATGATAGTAATTTTTCTATTTTTATTTTTAAATAAAGTCCCCTTTTTACCTCCAGTACTCACATTTCCTTTATAATATTTTTGTCAATTTGTTTTAAATAATTGTTTTCGATGAAACTGATTCATTTTTTAAATTACAAGATTAACATAATAAAATAAACAATTGCTCGTACCCACTCACAAGCATTCACTCATGTGGGTAAATTTACACAATGGAACTTTTATACCTGTATATGAAATTGGAAATCAAATATTTTTGAATTTTAACAATAAAGAAAGAATATTTAGTTGTTGATATTGAAGTTGTTTAAATTAAATACTTGTCTACATTCTTCTATGGGGTTTTTATAAGTACGTCACGTACCCTACAAGTTTTAGAAAGAAGAATGGGACTTAAAATGTAATTCGTGATAAGCGTAACATTTATTTATACATTATGAACAGTTTTGCATGAAATATGATTACCAATTATTTAAACAAATATATCTGTTTTACCAGTTGCACAGCAACCAAATAACTATATATTAAAAAGGTTTATAAATATATCTCCAATTTAGGAAACAAACAGAATTTATTCAATTCATCGATAATAAATATTCAAAACTACGTAAAAAAACATGAATGCCTTTGTTATTTATACTATACAAAAATTGTGAACGAATTCCAACAATAATAAAATATTAATTTATTCTTTTTTAAATTTATCCATGACAATTTTAGTTTGTTATAAGAAATGTGTTTGGAAAAAGTACGCAAAAAAGGTTTAACTTCAAAAAACACAGTTTGTCTAAAATACATGATACTTACAATTTAACACGTAAACCCAACTAGATAATGTAAAATGATAGCAACAGTTAAATAAAAAACGTGAGGTGCGGGGCTTGCTACAACACGACCGTAACTACAGTGAAGTTTGCACACCGGGGGAGTAATGTTTGCTAATGTAATCAAATGCGTTTGCTGCTTTTCACTAACACAATAAAATATCTCCATTTTTGTGAATGGAGCTCTTCTGCAAAACCTTGGCCTGAAAGAAGGCGGGTAATAGGGTCAGATCCTGTGGCATCGTATCATCGACTCCCTTTTACAGTGTAGTAATCTAGAGTGCAAAATTTGAAGCTGTAATTGAGAGATCGTTGAACCAGTTGCGAGGAGAAAATGCCCTTGGTTTGTTACTGTACAGAAGCATTTCATGTAAATAATGTCGTTTTCACATATGAACGTAGTAAAAAGCGGAGTTCTTGAGTACGGAACCAATCCTAAATGTTAGAAAAATACTCAAATTTGGCACCGGACCCTTCCCCATGGCACAAGGCCGACACCCATTTACTCATTTCATTCACACCCCATCCTCCATCAGCCCCTTCCTTTCCAACTTGTTCCACAATTGTAATGTTGTAGTATGTCCCACAGTATATATAACAATGATATGGCAGGTGTCATAAACAAGATACGCAGTAGATCAGTGACGTCATTGGTGCCCAACAGCTGTTTGTAACACAACCAAACTCCCAGCTGTTAAAACTAGACTGGATTTTTTTTACTTTGACGCGTCCATTACAATTCTGTGTTGTTCTGGAATGTCAACAAAACAAAAATGTAAACAATGTGACGTCACTGGTGCCCATCCAACAGCAGACGAGTATTAAAGCTGTGCGTGATAATACCTACCGTATAATTATTAGTGAATTTCCTTTGGAAAGTGAACTATTAGCATGACCCGCACGGTGAAACTTAAGCCCAGGACCACCATAGAAGTTCCTAACGTGACCCCTTGAACACGTTTTGGGGGGTCGTTCAAAATTGTATATATATAGACATATATATATATATATATATGTGTGTGTGTGTGTGTGTGTGTGTGTGTTTGCAATCTAGTGGTCGCATTTTTTGTCCGATTAACTTCAAATTTGGTAGGGACGTTCCTTTCTGTAATGAGTTGGACAAGTTCGTTGGGCAAAACAATCAGAAAACCCTAAACCCCTTTTTTGGGGATTAATCTTTTCAAATTTCGAGTTTTTGGGCCCATAAAGGGTCAGAAAAGCCCCGAACGTAAAATTAATGGATGTAAAAAGATAGAAATTAGTTAGGCAAAAGTTTTAAGCCCTCTCTCGTCTTTCCAGCGTAAATATTTATCGAGTTATTAAAGAAAATGTGTTTCGATTAAACACAGTACGTTGTCTTATGGGGGGTTTTACACTAGAAAAGCCTGTTATTCCTTTGTTAGAGTACTTTTATCATCCTCAGCCACTCACGCCTACATTCAAGCCTGCCTGGACCTTCTCCTAACATTATAATGCGCAAAATTTTATTCCCAGCTTTGCAGGTAAATGAAACCAGGAGCATCAGAACAGCCAAAAAATCAATGTTTTCAGATTTCAATAAAAATTGGAATACAAGTGTGTTTTTACACAGATTTTGAGTTTTAAACGTTTTTACGTGGAAATTCACTTCCCTCACGTTAGCGTGCTGCGTGCAAACTCGTTTTAGATACTGTGGTATGTCCACATAAAGAAACATGAAAAGCATTATGCATTGATAGTTTGACGGATCCTTGTATTTCTTTTTTTGAGTCATTCAAATTTATTTATAGTACTAAAAGTCCAACCTTGCACTTTATTTTAAGACTGGAACATCTGTTCTTACTATTGTATTCTATTGGTAAATCAATAAGTGTTAAAAATGCAATTCAATTATTTATATTCTCCATAAGTTTAACAACAAAGTTTTAATTGCCTGTTGGGTGGTGCCCTAAGGTGGTAGAAGATGATATCAAATCACCAAAGCTCTAACACATAAGACACAAGAATTGGCTCGGTAGTTCCTTAAGAGTGGGCCCTGTCACGAAAGTTTTAGCGTGCCTAATAAGGCCAATGTGAACTTTCAATGTCCGTCCCCTCACAACTTATCATCCAATATCGTTGATTTATGGATCATTATAAAGAGCAAAAAATGTATGACTATTCAGTGAGCAGTGCTATCTTAATCTTAATCACGTTCAAACTCAATGTATTCAATGCGTGAGTACAACTACAGATTTCTTCAATTTGACCTTTTTCAACGCATTTGGCCTTATCCAAGTTAGCGTTGGTGGGGACATTTTCGTTATTGGATTTAAACGGCGGTTCATTTCATTAATGTTGCTTGTTCACTGGTTTAACCAGAGTTTTAAATCACTAACTGAGGGATTTAGGGAAAGTTTAGAACGAAAAGGTTTGGGAGAGGGAAATAAGACTTGAGAGGATTATTTGGGGTTGCGGAGGGGAATCTCTCCACCTTTCTGTAAACTGCCCTGGTGCCGAATTCGAGTGTGTAACTAATCAATCCTGATTAACCAATTAATTTAGCAATGGTCAGGACTGGAGTCGTACTTGAGTTCCGCCGTGAATGGTTGCATTGCCAGGTCACGCATCACAATAAAGTCCTTTTGCCGAAAAGTAACTTTTTACATCTTTTAACTGCCAATGTAGCTTTATTTTACCAAATATTACCGAACAGTAGAAACGTTCATTGTTCGTCTCGAACAATGCAATGACTCTATCGAATTATATTTATTGTTTGAGTACTGTCTCAATAAAACGTGAGAATATTGATATCCTTTCTAAATGCCAATAAGGGATAAATACTTACAAACTTTGCAAAAAAATTTCAGTCTGTTATTTTTCAGTAATTCTAGTATCAGAGTAACTTTAATAGTTTCGTTTTTAAAAATAAAGTATTTGGAACAATTTATTGTGCGCTAACAGTTCCCCAGATACTCACAACTGGTGTCTCATCTTGTATGATAGTGTACCTCAGTTTGGTGTTCACAATCTCTGACGTTAGCACATTTGTATATGTAAAACATCCTTCATTCGAATCTGAATAAATCGAATTCTTTAACAAACCAAAGTTGAATCATTCCCCTTAAACTTGCACACCTACCTATGTTACTTTATCTCAATAATTCGAAGGGTTGGAGAGAAACATCTCGATAATTTGATGTTTTGAGGTATTCTTAGCTTAACGCAGCACCCTTGTAAATCGAGTTTTTGACTGTTCCCCTCTTTTAACCGAAACATTATAGTAGTTGTACCACTCTAGCTATAGGTCTATTCTAAGCCCCAACGTTAATCTTGTGGAGATATTTGATTGAATCAGATAATAAATCAGTTTCTTAAACGTGTTTTCCAGATAGTTTATTAGTCTTTACACAGACAAATTGCGAAATATTGCACAACTTTCCATTCTTTGAAATACATCATTATTTGATTCTCTTCCAACATTTATGTTGCCAATAATTTACTCAGATTTAAATTTCTCGACAAAAAAACAACAGATCGTCAATGCGTATGCAAAAATCTGTTGTGGTAATCATGAGACTAAAAATAAGTTTAAATAATGAATGGTATTGTTTTAAGACAAGGGCTCAGTTTTCATTGGTTTTTACCAAGTTTGGTAGTTATAATTTATATTGACCTTTTAAAATGCTTTCCGATCGAGTTTATTTCAAGGATATATAGACTATATTTCAAAGTTTCAATCTCAATTACTCAGATTCATGCCCATGACTTTGAACATTTAGAATCTTAGATACGAAAAGGTGCCCTTGAATAATACAGAATAAATGATTCTAAAAAAATTTACTTTTTTTGAATTTCATCACGATAAACAGCGGAAAATACAGTTTATATACTCTAAGTAGGCCAAAACTGAAAACCCAGTTAGTTTGAAACAGTATATTAGTGTAGTTTTAGTTACCAACGACATGTAGTGGTAAGTTATAACGGATTTAATTTCAAGCGTTTTTCTATGCTACAACATACAAAAACACTTGAATGTAACAATTGAAGCACTTGGATGTTTTCTTAGATGACAGCAAACATCCGATAAATCAAGGTTGTTGGAGTTTATGCTATGTATAATGTCAAGGATAAATGTCGGATAAGTTATTATGATATGGTTAAATTTTTTTAATATGCACTAAACCCAAATCAGTCTGTGTAAGGGTATAAAGCTTTGTTTTCATTTCGTTTTTTGGGCCATACATTTCCGAAGCGTCATACCTGGAAAATTCCTTTTCAAAACATTTTTTTTGCATTTTTAATCAAACTTGCTTCTATTGTATGAACGAAGTGAGGAGGGAGATTGCAGTAATGTTTTCGTTAGAAATTTTTGTTTCAGTGTGAACATCTTCAATAATTACCCTACAGAGGAATGACTTCCGCAGATCAAATCAAAACAATCACCCATCTTCAGTCTTCTTCTTTAATCTTCTTTTATATGTCTATCGGATCGCAATCGTTCTTCATACTCTAGCACATGAGCGCCTTGCAATTGCAAATTCTTCCCCCAATGGAAACTTCAAGAGTAATATTGCGATTGCAGGGCGACGCGTGCGACAGACTGTGAAATTGAATATCGTTGCAAACGTCTCGTTGCAACTTGGCGAAGCTCACGTGGGTGGATGGTGTTATTTACTGTTGGAAATATACCGGGACAACGCAATAAACTTGTTTGAAACAGATATAATTTGAAAATTAATATGCAATCCTCGTTGGAGGCTGGAAAAAGTTATATTGGGCGTTACGGAATAACGCTGATCGGAAACTTAAAATTTATACGTGAGACGGCGTCTTAGTGAGTTAAGAGGAGGCTCCAGTCACGGAATATTACGTTTCAGCCATCTTCTCATAAGGCCAATGTTAAATTTCAAATCCACTCCCTTCTCAACGATACAAATTAGTGTCTTTGTGGCTCATTTTAAAGAGGAAAAAAATCCTAGCGATTTCAGTGAGGTGAATTGTGTTTTTATCAAAATTAGTTAACCAATACCAAAAATGTCAAATATTGAATATTTCAGAATTTTATTGAAGGATTATTATTTTTAATATGAAATATATGCTTGGTGAAATCACTAGGTATTTATTTAATTTAACAAAAAAGTCATAAGTCCAAAGTTGATAATCCGTTGAGGGGAGGGGGGATAAAACCAATAGGATCTGTTGTTCTGTGGGGCTAGGTTCTGTGGGGATAGGTTAAAAACAAATTTTTTAATAGTTTAACCTGGTTGTATTAAGTAAAATTGTTATATAAAAAAACACAACAATTAACTAATTGGTTAATTAGAGGTGATTTGATGGGTTTCAAGTGTATTAAGCACCTATAATCATGCAGTTATTGTTAAATAAAAACTTTTAATGAATAATTCATGAACACTTCTGTAAGAAGTCTTGCATTTAGTAAATCATTTACATCCAATACTGTCTTCTAATAAAATAAAAATTGTAGTGTACGTTTACTGTATTGGGATATTAAATATTCCAGGAATTTAAATTGGTTAGCGTAAAGTTAGTCTACACTTCCCAACTTTTATAAAAAATATTTAATATAAGAGGAGGTGTCCACCCCGCTCCTTGAGACAAAGATTCACTGCTTCCAGGCTGAAGTCTTACCCCCTCCCCCATAAAAAATACTTCCTTACCCCTACAGACCTAAATAATGTAAATCCCTTCTCCATGCAGACGAATTCCTTCTCGAGTATTTTTAATTATACTATGGTCAATTCACTTTACAACTTTATTCAATTACAAATTAATTTTCTCTTTTTTTAGGCACAGCAATGTAAAATAAGGTTACTGTACATCGTCTTTAGTTTAAGAGCCTTCCCCGGAAGTTGCCGGAAACCATCTCAGAGTTTAGTTCCATAAGACCAATGTTATCTTAGTGCCTCCGTTACTCCTCATCCGATCGTCACTTACTACTCATTTTCTAGTGAAATTAAATATAGAATTTTGAGTTTGTTTAGAAATTAAAAAGAAAATGTACAGTAATTAAACGGATGACCGCATTTTCGATAGTCAAAATCACGTAGAATCATCACGTAGAATTTAAATTCTGCTGTGGATTTATTCGGTTTAAGTTTCAAGTACCTGGGGGAGCGAGCTTTGCTCGAGGAAGGCCTGTCAGTTTTTTTTTAGATTACTTGTATTAATATTCAACACTTCCCCCTACTGGATATCGTATTTTTATAGGTCATTTGCCTCTTTTCTGCATTTTTAATGTCACTCCACTTGATATTTATAGCTTAAGTTCCTTTAATTTATTTTGGATGTGACCACTCTACACATGAAATCTTCAATCAATGGTTTTAGTCACTGCCCTCAGGAAACCACATTTTAATTATAAACAACCCAAGTATTAGGGAGTTTTATATAATATTACATTTAATTATATAATAACGAATAGCGTTTACCGTGATTATTTAACGTACGGTGCAAAAACTCCCTATTACTTTGACAGTTCCCTGGTTGATTATGAACAGCTGTTACAATTCTTTTGTTTTGATTTTAAACTCCATAAGCCCAGTGTTAATGTTTTTAATTTTTTTTTGTTTTTTACTTTATTTGATTTATTCTGGGATAAGACCTGTCTAGAACCTTTTATTCCAAAAATTAGCTATTTCCAACATTTTAAGGAAATCGTTTGTGCCGTTTTTGAGGTCAGAGAAGGAATAATTAGAAAAACTCATTTTTAGCCACAGTGTTTACGTTCAATGTCTGGTGAACGCGTTTTCCAGATACTTACGTTAGAAAGGGTATTTTGGTTCACTAACATAAGCACGTTTAATATGCTAGAGTTTTAATTTGCGTGTGGGGTTTACACAAGGAAGGCTAACTTCAAAGAATGGCTTTACCGCAAAACAAGCTATGGTTTTTTTCATGATCTTAATGAAGTCTGGACAATTATTTCCAAAGCGAATATTAGGCTACGCAAAGTGGTTCGATTTTTATCAGTATATGTATTGTCGCAACGTTAAAATTAAATCCCTGACGCTCAGACATTCAGAGCTATACATAAAGCTTAATGCGTATCACAAGTTTATAATCCGTGAAAATAAAATAGAATACACGAACGT
Organism: Allygus modestus; assembly: GCA_963675035.1. Lineage (NCBI taxonomy): Eukaryota > Metazoa > Arthropoda > Insecta > Hemiptera > Cicadellidae > Allygus > Allygus modestus. The sequence continues at coordinate 122,189,609 of OY776115.1, read as the reverse complement.
AGGATGTAAACTAATCACCTCTCGTGTGTAAACTAACGCTAGTGAACGTTCAACTGGAAAGATATGCTATTTATTCGTAGTTTAAGTTATAGTGTATCAGAAAATGTTACAACAATTGTCTGACTCCCATCAACCTTATATCTAAAGGTTTTTGTGAAGGGATATGGGAGGAAATATTAGTTTTTTTTTCATAAAGTCTCTCTAAAAGCATAGTAAAATGGGTAAGATTTAAAAACTTGTCAAAATATTGTAATTTTATAGTCTGTGTTATTATATTGGATTTTTTATTTAAATTGTGTGGATACAATATTAGCTTATAGGACCACAATTTATTTTAAATCAATCAAATTTACTACCACTGAAAACCTTAAAGAATTGTTTATAAGTAAAATAATCACTTATCAACTTTAACTACTATTTCCATTACTCTACTGGCAGAAAGATAACAAATACAGTTGTTCCTGGCATGTCGAGTGAATAATCTATGAATTTATGTTTCAATGAGCATTGTAATCAGTATTAATTTAAAACCCTGAATTTATTCTAACCAGGGTTAGAATGTACAAATTAGATGAATTGCTTCCGCAGTTATAATTTTTTAAATTACTGCTTCTTCTAGTTAGTGGTGTAAGAAGTTTAAGAGACATTGTTGTTCCACTGATGTGTAAAGTTTCATAGCATTTAAAACCTTAAATACTGTTAAAATTATTTAAAAGTATCGACTTCATTTGATTTTACACCAGTCGAATTATACTTTACGTACTTGTTTGCACGTAATATTTTGCCTATTTCACGATTTACAATACCCCCGTCGCAGCAAACCTGCATACTCAGCGAATTTCCAATGAATATATAACATAACACATTAAAACACTTAACAGGATTCATAAGAAATGTATTCACAAACAAGCGATATTTAAAATATTAATTATTCTCCATAAGAATAACATTGGGGATGAGTACGCAGGTTTGCTGTAACAAGGAACACAAAATAATGGGTTTTTATGCAAACATCAATAGAACTCATCTTAGTGAAGTCACATACCAAGTTTCATCCATATACATTCATAAATAAGCGATATATAACATTTTAAGTATTTTCCATAAGAATAACATGGGGAACAAGTACCTAGGTTTGCTGCTACAGGAACCATAGGAAAAAAATTGTTTTTTTGTGCAAACAACAATAAACCACAACCAGATCAAGCCATATACCAAATTTTGCCAGTTTATGTTCATAAATAAGCGAGATATACAATTTTTCTTTTTCTCCATAAGAATAACATTAGACAACGTACTGTGTTTAGCACTTTCAATATCTCGCTAACCAATTGACGTAGAGCAATGATCAAAATACCAAATTGTTTGTTTTTTTAAGCTGAATTCAATGGTATAAATTAAAATTTGATTTAAGTTAAAATTACATGTGAAAACCCCAAAAAACACATTTTTGGGGTACAAAACCCCCCAAGAACCCCCTTTCGGATGTTGCGATTCATCTGGTTTTCGAACTCGTTCAAATAAATGGTACTTTACACATTTGTACCAAATTTTATTAAGATCGGATTTTTTACGAGAGTTATCGTGCTTACGGACACATATATATATATATATATATATATATATATATATATATATACACATATAAAAATTTGAACGAATGGTGTTTTTGGCATCTGGGGACCTCAAAATGAAAAGTTATCATGGTCTCGGGCTTAAGTCTTACCATGAGACCTACGGTAATAGCTTCTTCCCTATAGGGGAAATTCGCTAAAATGATACACGAGTTTTCTTTTCATGTATGATTTTAGTATCAGGGTCAGACTACTCACTTTCAAAATGTTACTAACTGTTATGGATGGAAACTAAAACTATAACGTATGTAACTTTGATTAAGGAAATCTGAGGTTCAAAAATATAAATATAAGTTATGTTTAATAACTTTTCACTACCCCTTTGTGGCAAAAAGCGTGCTCAATAAACCCCAAACCCCTATCGTGGCCTGCGACATAAACGGCCCTTTAACCTATGTTTCTTGCATCATAAGGTTGATGTTGTAGTTTATTCGTATATAGTATGCATATCAAGTATACGTATAGTTCGATACGTAAATAGGTACTCTTTCTGCATAATAATCTACAGCTGGAAATGCTTAAGTGCTTTCAAAAGGTCTGTATTTAAATGCAGTTTCAAACATGAAAATAGTATATTCAAAATAAAGTAATGTTTTTAATAGGGACATCGAAAAACAATACGCATATTTGACAAATTGACTACTTCGAGTAGGATGAAAATATGAGGTGAATATCCAAACAAAACTAAAATGTCCCAAAATATAGTAACAGTTGAGTCCCGCAACAATAAATTTGTAGTTATCCACTTTGTTTGGTTTGTATATGGTTTATCCAGCTTTGTTCAGGAAGATAATTGATGTAATCTTGTTACCTCTTAACTTCTGCCTCAACATGTACTTGTCTGATGGAATTTTTCCTAGTTCTCAGAAGGTTTCTCGGGTAGTTCCAGTCCTCAAAAAAGGAGATAGTTCAAAAGTTGAAAACTATCGGCCTATTTCGATAGTCCCAACAATTGGCAAACTTCTTAATCTGGCCATCAAGTCACTAAAATGTAAATATTTTGAATCTTTTGAAATTTTTTCAAAATCTCAATTTGGTTTACAGAGTGGTGGGTCCACCACGGGTGCCATGGGGTCCCTGGTGTCCATTCTAGATTCTTTTGAGGACAGGCAAATTGCTAAGATCACTGCGTGTGATCTGAGCAAGGTGTTTGATTGTAACGATCACAATATTCTTTTGTTAAACCTTGAGTACTTCGGCATACTTGGTGCACCTCATAAACTCTTTGCGTCATAATTGTCTGAACTGGTTCAGTGTTTTGATATAGGAGGCAAGAAGTCCAAAAACGTTGTGGTTTTCCACAAAGTCAAACCTGGAGTTTCCTAAGGATCTGTCATGGGACTCCTAATTTGTCTAATAGCACAGTAAATTCAGTTACAATTATGTTTTCTGATGATACCTATTATTTGAGTTCTCACTGTGACGTCAATGAATTAAAGTTAATTTCTCATCAGGCTTTCAAAAAAGCTATTTTTTGGTTTAGTGTCAATGGTTTACTTTTGAATCAGGACAAAACCCAGTTTTTAATTTGCGTACCAAGAAACAGACACAGGTAATGAGTCAGAGAACAATTTGCATGATATCAAAATTGTAGGTTTAATTATTGATATGAGTTTGACTTGGTATCCGCATGTAACAGACTTACTTGAGTAATTTATTTATTAAGTAATCTTGATAAGTTAGTTCCTGAAACATATGTTCTGTCTGCATATTACGCTTTCTTTCACTCAATCTTAAATTATGTCTGGATCCTCTGGGGAAACAGTTGTCACGTTAAAAATGCACTCTTGCTGCAAAAAAAGGCAATCAGGATTGTTACTAAATCTTCTTTCTTTGAACACTGCAAACCTCTTTTTGCTAGAACTAAGGTTGTCAATATATATATATATATATATATATATATATATATATATATATATATATATATATATATATCGTTGTATGTTTATTGCATTAAAAGAAAAAACTCTGCAGACTTCCCCCTTAGAATGGATGTTCATGCATATAATACAAGAAAACAGTCTCTCATTGCTGTGCCATATAGTAGATTAAGTGTTTGTGCCAATAGTTACCCTATTTTTTGTCTTAAATTATTTAACAAGCTGCAGCCAACATGCCAACATGCATGTTGACACAAAGCTACTACCTTTTCATTGATTTAAAAATAATATCTACGGTTAGCTAACTCAGAATCCATTTTATGATATAAGAGAGTTTTTTTAAGTCTGATACTGTATAAGGAAAAATAAGTATTAGGGCTTGGCCAATTTTAGAAACCTTGCCAAATCATTATGTTTCCATTGTTACTTACGCTTAAGGATGTTTTTAATGTACCATTTTATTGTTATTGCTAAATGTACCTGTATTTTTTACTACGAATGTTTGTCCTAAGTTTTCATTTCACAATTTATTTTCTAAAATTTATTTCCTATTCTCTTTTGAAATTGTAATGCTGACTGTATGATTGTAATTGCTCATTTGGACTTATGGATTTTTATGCATGTATTCAGGTAATTATTTTATTATCTTGGCCTACTGTTTGTTGTTATTGCTTGTTCGCTTGCACAACAATTAAAAACAATTGCATGTATATTGCCTGACCATGTCTTTTGCAAAATTGTAGTGCTGTCTGGCAATAAAAGTTGATTATTGATTATTGATTCTTTTAGTCCAGTGCCACTGAAACATCATTCCATTTTCCTACCATTGTCCTATGAACCGTTCTTCTATTTGCCGTTTCATCTAATTTCCAACAGACACTGTAACAATTTTGTTTATAACTTCAAAGTTAGCTACCAGTTCAAAAGCAACCGTATTTGATAATAATAATAATGTTTTCGAGTCGAAAATAAATTACGATGAAAAGATTGGAAATAATTTTAATGTCTGTGTTCAAAATCATGCATCCCCCTTAACAAGTCTATGTATACACTGGTCTATTGTTCACCATACTCCTTTATCCTTACCGCCTTTTTTGCAGTCCACATAGTCCTACTTCCCAGTCCCAAAGAGTTTCTTTTGGAATTTAAACTTACGCGAACTGTTAAATAAATTACATCTATAGTTCAAATACCGGTTGTGCGGAGTAGTTTCAAGGAATTCTGACAAGTTGTAAACAACTGAATGCGAGTTATCCTGTTGTGTTGTTTTAGGTCCTGAATGGCAATAAACATTTATTTGGTTTGGATAGTGATTCGATTTGTCTCCTCGTATTCGGAGGCTAGCTAGATCTCAGTAATAACATTTTTTCGAACACTCAAATTTGGATCCAGATGTCATTTTTCATTTGGCTTTTAGTTCGTTAGTTCGATTTTGGAAAGGTTGGCGTAAGACAGATAAGCACCGGGATAAGGACAATTTTCTGTCAAAACATTAGATGATGCCAATAGGAAAAATACTAATGATAAATAAATCAGGGATGGACGTTGACTCGGAACCTGATTTCTGAATCTAATTTTAAGAGTTTTTAGTCCTGCACTTATTGTAGCTTCTTACATATCGGCTTACTGGTAGAGGTCCTTTTCCTGCCCCACATCCATCGCTTGAGCCGCCGCAGGAACGACGTCCGCTCCCGGATCTTGCGGTAGGAGGCCATCATCCTCCCTCCCATGTTGACGGCACGACACCCGTGACTCTACTAACCTTATCACGCTTATCACACATTGCTAGATTTATTGTCCCTATAAACGGCGCCTTCTGCCTCCGACTACGCGGAACGGCGATACACGTTAGCTCGCGAGTACTGATTGTTTTTGTTTTGCCCTTAAGGGCCACAAATCGGACTAGAAGGTTGTGTAACAAGATGTGACCTATCAACTGTTATATGTGCCGATGTTTCTACGACTTGTCTAGACACCAGAATCGCAGAGCAATTCCACGTTCGCCGTGTAGACAAGTCTTAATTGATATCCAACTATTGTACTACCTGAGTTGTAATCATGGTCATTGGGCTATCATTTAATGATCCTGGCTGAAGAATCAGTCGGCCTTAGTCGGTAACAAGGCATCTCACGTATTCACGGCATTCTTACCGCTCATTCATAATCGTCTTAAAATACGCCCTAGTTGCGTCAACGTTTTATAGAGATATTAAGATAAGACGTCTGTTGTCAAGCGGGTTGCGTCAACTTTCGGTAGTGGAGATTATTGCTTTTTGTGCTTTATAAGTAAGTTCAACAGTGTATTATGTGCTGTTTATTCATCGTGACAAAAGTATTATAAGAGAAAAAACAACTCACTATAACATAATTACAATAAAACATGATTAAAAACTCAGGTAAGACGATGTTTTCAGAACGGCTAGTACCTCTCGATCCGCCATTTTAAAAACATGGCATACGGGCGCTTCGTACTGCACGGTGAATGTGGAATAGAGTGCAATATCGCAACTCTACTATGTTTGTGTCATGTACTATTGTTATAAAACAACATTACAACATAAAAGGAGGTGTAGCGCGTAGGTGTGGCTTGAACTTTAGAACGAATCTCTTGGTATGTAGCTCTTGAGAGCATCTAGCACATGAGTATGGCTAGCAGGAAAATAGACTATTATTAGAGTCAATTTGAGTTGTTGAATGTAAATGAAGCTAACCAAATAATGAGATTGGTACTTGAGTTCGAATAAGACTCAAGTGAAGCAAGCATTTGAGCACGACTAGCTTTCAGGTGAGATCAGCTAGCACTTGAGAATGACTAGCACTAAAGTGAAACCAGCCAGCATGACTAGCAACCGAACACAACTGATTTTCAGCCACACTCACATTATCTAACCTATAAATAATTTATTTTTGTGTTTTTATGTAATGTACGGAATACTTCAAAATTCAGCTAATACTTCAAAATTATAATTTAATCACCTCTATTAAAAGGATAAGAAAACTTGTGCAAAAATTGTTGGCTAAACTAATACAAACTTAATGTTCATAATTTTTTGTCAAGTTTTTCGTGAGAGCCCTTACAATAACTGCAAACCCTTAAAGTAAAAACTTACCCCTTTAAGTAACATTGATAAACTTATGTTCCTCATGGAACAGAAATTTTGTAAAGCTGACATATTAAAATAATAACTGGATGGCTCGACTTATATAGTTTAAATTATTACACTTAGTCCGAATTAAAAGAATTGTATTACATTAGCAAACTGAATAACGTACCTTAATAGTGTAACATAAACTATTGTATGTACCTCTAAATTAGCCATTTTTCAAGTCCTAGAAGTGTAACTCTTCAAGAAGAGAGGTCTTGCGAAACCAAATTAGAATGTATATTTAATTATTCATTTAAAAGGTTAACTGGTTGAGAAGAAATTAGATGTGTTTTAAAAAAATAAGATGGAACGAATAAAGTGGAACTGCACAAATGTACTAACAACAACATTAAACTTTTGGGTAAGAAAATAGATGAATCTGTGAAGTCATAAATGTTTACTAGCGCAGAAGTTAATTACCCTTACGCGTTAACTACTTAATTAAAGCTAAAATTTAATTAATGATATCACAATAAAGTTGGAAGTTTGGTGTCATAAAAATTTAGTCGCCTCGTCTTCTTGTGCCCACGAAAACAATTTGATTGCATTCGGAAATTTATTCTATTGTTTATCCTGGTAAATATATTAACGGTTAGGTATTATAAACCACTCAAAATATACTAGAAACTAAATAAACTATAAACGTATACACAAAATAATGCTTAAATCTATATATTAATAAGCTAGGGGTTTTTTCTTCACAGTTATAACTCTAACAGCTGGACGGATTTTAACGTTAGATATGCCAAATTAAAAGTATTTTTACGTAGATTTGCCAATACGTCTCAGAATTTTAAGAAAGGGTATCACTTAAACACAGTCAAGGGCTGAATTTTCGGAACTGTGGCGCTATCCGACGGCGGAAGTCTAAACTACTTGATGATTGAAAGTATGCTGATATCATCCGTTTTACCATCAGATGTTTGTTATGTTTGTTTATAACTGACGAAACCTTTCGTTGGGTACAAACTTGATCGGATTCGAGCAACAGGACAACTAGTATTATTTATTATCCTCCTCCTTCAAAGTGGTGCGACTTTAAATTTGCGTGTTAAAATTAACCTTTCTAAAGAAATATGAGAGTTGCATAATAACTAGTTTCCATACATACCAACACACAACAAACAACAAAACATATTTTTTGTGTTTGCGTATTGTATTGTATAGATATATTGTATTCTGCTGATAACAGTTTATGTTATGTATATCAGAGGTATTTTTTTTAAACAGACTTTAACGGGTACTAAAGATACCAGCTTTCCCCAACCACTTTGCTTGTTCATCTGATCAAATTCCAATGTTTAAAAATGTGTCCGAACTTGATAATTTTATTAATTTTATGACCTTAGCAAAGGTTATAAAACAAAATACCCCCCGTCGCAGCAAACTTGCGTACTCAGCGAATTTCCAATGCATAATATATGTCTTAATACCACATAAAGCCGCACACCAGGATACATAAAAATATATTCACATAAAAGCGATGTATACAATTTTAATTATTCTCCATAAGAATAACATTCGTGATGAGTACGTAGGTTTGCTGAAACAAGGAACATAAACAATTGGTGTTTATGCAAACAAAAATATAATTTAACTAGATGGAGCCACATACCAAGTTTCATCAATATTAAATCATAAATAAGCGCTATATAATATTTTAATTATACTCCATAAGAATATTATGGGGGCTGAGTAAGCAGGTTTGCTGCAACAAGAAAAAATGGGTTTTTATACAAATATCAATATAACTCAACAAAGTGAAGCCACATACCAAGTTTTATTAATTTATGTTCATAATTAAGGGAGTCCTTACATTTTACTTACTTGCCATAAGAATAACATGGGGGCTGAGTACGCAGGTTTGCCGCTACGTGGATAATCAACAAAAAATCTATTTTTTGTGCAAATATCAATATATCAGTACTACTTGAAGCCACCTACCAAGTTTCATCAATATACATTCATAAATAATCGAGATATCAAATTGTATTTATTCTCCATAAGGATAACATTGGACAACGTACTGTGTTTAGCACTTTGAATATCTCTGCAACAGTTGGACGGTATAATCACAATTTAAACACCAAAATGATTGTTTTGTGAAGCTAAACTGATTGGTAAAAACAAATGTGAAGTTTGCATTAAAATGAACTGAGGAAAAGCCAAAAACCTTTTTCCCATAAGATTAACATGGGAGATTTTATGAGTAGGTTTTGGATTTTATCCGCAACCACTTAACTGATTTTTGGAAAATTTAAAACCCCCATAAACCCCCCTTCCCTTGGTCCGATTTTTCTGGTTTTCGAACTTAAAGTCATGAATGTCACTTTACACATTTGAGCCAAATTTCATCGAAATCGGACGTTTTTTACTAAAGTTATCGCATTCACGGACATATATATGTATATATGTATATATAAATTGAGGCCCTTACCCTATATGCAACCAACCATAAAAATTAGGGAAAATATTTTATTTTAGAAAAATTTCCCCTATAGGAAAGAAGCTATTACCGTAGGTCTCATGGTAAGACTTAAGCCCGAGACCATGATAACTTTTTTTATGAGGTCCCCAGATGCCAAAAACACTATTCGTTCAAATTTATATATATATATATATTATATATATACATATATATATATATAATTGAACTAATTGGCATTGAACTAATTGATGTTTTTTTGGCATCTCGGGACCTCAAAAAAAGTTATCATGGTCTCGGGCTTAGTCTTACCATGAGACCTACGGTAATAGCTTCTTCCCTATAGGGGAAATTCGCTAAAATAAAATATTTTTCCCTAATTTTTTCAATAATAAATATTAAGTAATTTTTCCAATATTTAAGTCCTTTCATTCAAGTATATGGTTCGTTGGTGCTGGGCTTGACTGTTTGGCTTTATATATACATAGTGTCCCGCGAGAGTCTGGCACAAATGCAGGTTATGGTAAAGATCATCAAAAGGAGAAACAAAACCTTCGTTTAACGTTTTTTTCTAAATTTCTGCGTTTTCTTCTGTTTTATGTGATTTTTAATCAATTCAACATATCTTAGGAACCACTTGAGGTACTGACCCGAATCTTAGCACGTGCATTATACTGGTCGCGGAATAAATCGGTATTGAATACGGCGGTTCTAGCGTTAACCTTTTCAAATTGGCGGCCATTTCAACTATGCAAAGCTTAATGTGTTACAATGGAAAATTATTTAGTTATTTATCAATATATTTAAAATAACGAAACGATGGTAAAGAAGATTTTAGGGATGACTCAACCCACAACTGCGTAATTGCCATTGTGTTAGTAAAATCGTGCGAATTCTATTTAAATTGTCACAAATTTACTCATACAAATTGCAAAAGCCCAGGTGTGGATTGAGTGATTTTTAATACCTTTATGTAATATTTTTGGCTTTAAATTTTAAATTATTTTAATGTGTGCTCGAAAAATAATTTACTCGAAAATTTTCCATTTTTAAGATATTAAGATTGAAATAATTTAAATTGCCACCATTTTTAAACATTTATAGATATAAACGCCAAATTCAATACAAAAATAGCCCCAAACTAGTATGGTGCACGTGCTAAATTACGAGTCAGTACCTCAAATGATTCATAAGATAACCTCTATTGGTTATAAACTCACATTCACGCAGACAGTCGGAAAACGAAACGTGTTAGAAAAAAATATTTTCCGTAGCATTTTGCTTCTTTTGATGAATTTCACCAAATCCTGCATTTGTACCAGGCTGTCGCGGTACTCTGTAGATTTCAATTTCCATATTAAGTCTCTATAAAAGAACTTCCAAATTTGTAGTGTCTGAACCAATTCATTACGTGTCCCTACAATACACCGTAAAATGTTAAATCCCGCTGTACCTTAAAGCTAATCCATATTCATAAGGGATTTTTTCGTCGCAAAACTTCATTAAAACGTCAACTGCACACCCTCGCCTACGGTAACGGTGGGCGGCCTGTCCGTTATGTTAACATGGTAAAAACGCTATATCGAGGCCAGAATTATAAAACATAAAATAGCGAACCTCTGAATAAAGTTTGATAACGTGAACGAGGCTGTATGTCACTCAGGGAGAGTTATTTATATATTTATATTCTCGGGGAATATTCACATTTACGAACAAATTAGGTTTCTGATATGTGCTTTAAGAACGATTACTGAAAAGTGAATAACATAGTACAATACATTTATTAGGAAATGTTCCTATGCAAATTTGAGCTATTGGCATGATGACCCACATAGTGAAACTTGGGACCACCATAGAAGTTCCTAACGTGACACCCTAAACACGTTTTGGGGTTGCAAAAAAAGTATACAGACCTACATATGTGTGTGTGTACTGTAGTGGTCGCATTTTTATCCGATTTACTTAAAAAGGTGGGAAAGTTTCTTTCTAGAATTGATTGGGCAACTTCGGTAAAACAATAGAAAAAACCCTAACCCCTTTTTTGGGTTTTAAATATTTATATTATGAAATTCTGAGTTTTTGGGTCCAAAAATGGATAAAAACCCACAGATTTAAAATTAATGCACAAAAAACGATAGAACGTAGACAGCCGAAAATATTAAGCCATCCCCCATCATTTTAGCATACATTCTTACAGTGCGATTGAAGAAAATGTAAATTTACTTGACACAGTACATTGTCTTATGGGGATTTTACATTGGACAAGGCTGACTTTCATATCTTTAGGTGGTTTTATAACCCCAATCACCCTCAAATCTATTTTCAATCCTTAATGAACCTCATCCTATCCTTATAATTCACAATATTGCTACCCCATCCTAGCAGATAAATAAAACCAGGAGCATCAGAGCAGCCAAAAATATGTTTCCCAATTTCAAAACAAAAATGTCCCACATGTTTGTTTACAAATACATTACTTCATTTTGTAAACGTATTTAATACGGATATTCCCTCCCCTCACTTCAGCGTACTGTGTACAATCTTGCTTTTAGCGAAATTCCCCTATAGGGAAGAAGCTATTACCGTAGTCGGCATGGTAAGACCTAGGCCCGGGACCATGATAACTTTTCGTTTTGAGGTCCCCAGACCCCAAAAACATCATTCGTTCGAAACTGTATATATATATATATATATATGTATATATATATATATATATATAGAGAGAGAGAGAGAGAGAGAGAGAGAGAGAGAGAGAGAGAGAGAGAGAGATATGTGTCCGTGGGTGCGATAACTCTCGTAAAAAAGGTCAGATTATGATGAAATTTGGTACAAACGTGTAAAGTAGCATTTATGACTTTAAGTTCGAAAACCAGACGGATCGAGCTATCCGAAGGGGTATTTTGGGGGGATTTTGTACCTCAAAAATGGGTTTTTTGGGTTTTTTACATACAATTTTTGAAAAAGTAAAATTTTCTTTTTTTCATTTGAATCAGCTTAAAAATACGCACAATTTGATGTTTTAATCATTGCTCTACGTCAATTCGTTACTGAGATATTGAAAGTGCTAAACACAGTACGTTGTCCAATGTTATTCTTATGGAGGATAAGAAAAATTGTATATCTCGCTTATTTATCAACTTATCCTGACGAAACTTGGTATATTGCTTCATTTCATTGTGGTCTATTGATATTTGCAAAAAAACTCATTTTTTGGCCAATAGTTCCCGTAGCAGCAAACCTGCATACTCAGCCCCATGTTATTCTTGTGGAGAATAATTAACGTGTTATCTCCTTTAATTATGAACATAAATTAATAGAACTTGGTATGTGGCTTTACCTAGTTGAGTTATATTGATATTTGTATAAAAACCCATTTTTAGTGTTCCTTATTTCAGCAAACCTGCATACTCAGCCGCCATGTTATTCTTATGGAGAATAATTAAAATGTCATAAATCGTTTATTTATGAATGTATATTTATGAAACTTGGTATGTGGCTTTATGTGGTATTAAGGTAAATTAATATGCATTGGAAATTCGCTGAGTATGCAGGTTTGCTGCTACGGGTGTATTATCATTCATATTTGAAATGGTTTAGCTTCGAATATGTTCGTACTGAAATACTTGATTATACCAATATTCAACCAACATAGCCACATTAAATTAAAAACGAGTTCGCACGCAGCACGCTGACGTGAGGGAAGTGAATTTTCACATACAAAACTTTTAAAAATAAAAATCAGTGTAAAAACATACATTTGTTCCAATTTTTATTGAAATATGAAATCAGTAATTTTTTGGCTGTTCTGATGCTCCTGGTTTCATTTACCTGCAAAGCTGGGAGTACAATTTTGCGCATTATAAGGTTAGGAGAAGGCCAGACAGGCTTGAAAGGAGGCGTAAGGTTGCTTGGGATGTTAAAAGTACACCAACAAATGAATAACATGCATTTATAATGTAAAACCCCCATAAGACAACGTACTGCGTTTAATCGAAAAACATTTTCTTTAATAACTCGGTAAATATGTATGCTAGAATGACGATAGAAGGCTTAAAACTTTCGCCTTACTAATTCCCATCTTTTTACATGCATTAATTTTACGTACGGGGCTTTTCTTACCCTTTTTGGGCCCAAAAACTCTAAATTTGAAAGTTTAATCCCCAAAAAAGGGGTTTAGAGTATTCCGATTGTTTTGCCCAACGAACTTGTCCAACTGATTACAGAAAGGAATGTCTCTACCAAATTTGAAGTAAATCGGAAAAAAATACGACCACTAGAGTGCAAACACATATATATATATATATATATATATACACAATTTTGAACGACCCCCCAAAACGTGTTCAGGGGGTCACGTTAGGAACTTCTATGGTGGTCCCAGGCTTAAGTTTCACCACGCGGGTCATACTAATAGTTCACTTTCCAAAGGAAATTCACTAATAATTCACACAAAACTCATATATTACAATAATAAGATTGAACAAAATATTATTTCGATGTACAATTGATAAATAACACTCATATTCATTGCTATTCACGAAAGTTTACTGATGAATGAAACAGTGCGAGAAAGCAAACAAATAACAAATGAAACTGTCACTGCGTCGAGTCGGGCCTTCATTAGCACTTGTTGACTGTTGGTTATAAAGCCCGTGCTATGTTAACGGTTCTCTCTACATTCGCCAACTTCCCAGACTTTGACATCTTTTGACACTGTTGTTAAAAGTTCTCCTAAAACCGCGTCTTAAATGTTTCCTTATGGTCTAAAAATATATTAAACAACTTTTTAACTACCATATTACGTGTTGGTATTACATACGGGATGTAATAAAAGACGTCTTACAACTCTAACACATATATATGTAAGTGTTGTAATATATAAGTCTTTTTCGCTCACTGTGCCTCACTTTTCCGCTCGCTGAAGTAGCAATAAACAGCTGATTGATTGTTGCTTTATACCATGCTAATTGACTCGGTGTTTATAACCTAAATCTCGTCAATTCAGCCAAAACGGATTAAAGTGAATGTATGTTTGTGGTATCCAAAATTGCAATTGTAGGAAAAATTGTGGATATTACAACAACAACAACAAAATAAAACTTGGGACCACTTAAGTCAATAAGTCGTGGTGAGATTACAAAATTACATATAAGAACAATATCAAATCTTCTTAATAATATATAAAAATCCAAATACCACTGACTGACTCACTCACTCACTCACAGTATTAATATTGTTTGATACTGAAAAGGACAATTACGTTAGTATGTCATGTTTTTATGCGTGATTGGTGCCTCGTCTTAATAATTCATGTTTATTTAGTTGTGTTTTGGTTTACATGTACCTAAATTTATTCTTTAAAATCCTATTCATAAACTATTGTCACCTGTTTTGATACCATGTTGTTGCTGAAAGATGGTGCCATCAATACGTTGACGAATAAATAAGTGAATTATCCATAAAATTTCAGTTTTATGGTTTTTAATTTTTTGTTTATTTTTCTCATTTAACGGTAATTGCTCAATTATTGGTTTCGATGAAGTATTAAGGAAAATATGGCCTACTGACAAAAAATACCCTTGGGACATAATGTAAAACAATATATTTTTATTTTATTTTATAATTCAAAAAGTCAGCTAATTGATATGGATATTGGTTCTATCAATTTCAATTATTTTTTGGCCCCACTTACGTATACTATAAATCAAAAGTAGTCCAAACTAATTTATACTATGGAAAATGTTTCAGCACTTATAATTATTGTGTTTTTAACCCGAATGAAGAAAAATAAATCATTAACTGGTAATGTTTATGTACTTAGATATACAAAGCTTGATTTTTCAACGGTACTAGAGTTTTCTAAACATTAATTAAAATGTTTAAACATAAAGCTAAATTCTAAATATTGTTTCAAAATTCCTTTTTTCCCAAGGTTTGAATTCCGACAAGTACCGGTAATTAGTTCATGATGATTTCCAAAACATATTATTTTTGTGTTCCATACAAAATTTTCCATAATAATGTATTGAAACTTTTTAACTAATTTTCAATAAAGTAGCTCTTCAGGCAAACATGGCTCATAAATTAACTTCTCTTTAGTATATAAATAAAATAAACAACCAATCAGCAGTTAAAAACAGCAGTAAAATATAAATTAAAACGAGTTCGCACGTAGCACGCTGACGTGAGGGAAGTGATTTCCACATAAAAACTTTAAAAACTCAAAACCAGTGTAAAAGCATACATTTATTCCAATTTATATTATTCCAACAACGAGTACGGACGGATTTGTAGGTTAGCCTTAGGAGGAAAGCAGAAAGAACGCGAAATTTTGCGTGATTGGTGCCTCGTCTTGTGTTGGGGTTGGCTCCCTAATCAACGAGCAGTGGCACTAATACATAGCAAATATCTATTGGTCATTGGTAGGGAACAAACATGGACCTCTGGGACTAAATTAAAGTGCTTTAACCACTAGCCCTTGATTTACGTTCACCAATATTAAAACTACTGATGTTTTAAACAATCTAACTTTCCCCTTGACGGGACCATACACTCACCTTGTCCATCAGACCACTTGTTCTACTCTCAACTACAGCAGCAATTAACAACAAACTGTTAACATAAAACTGTTTGCAAACAACCTCAATCTAATAAGCAGAATGAGGCTCGCAAGTGAACTTTGCATTTTAATACAATAGTGGTTCCCATAGGTTTATTAAACACGTGTAACTACCATACTCAAGGTCAAGGTTTGGTAGCGCAGGGAGAACACGTTGCGCATCTCCTCAAATAGGCTATACAGAGTGTCCCACTTTAACTACCTTTTCTTTACAGAGATTTAAATAAATAAATATCTTGATTGCAGTCAATAAGTCATGGTAAGATTACAAAATTATATAAAAGAACAATGTGAAATCTTGTTAATATATAAAAATCCAAATACCACTGACTGACTGAGTCACTCACTCATCACGAAATTTCAAAAACCATAGAACGGATTGCAATGAAATTTGGAACATACCTTCCTCTTGGGTCTTAGGTGCTCACTAAGAAAGGGTCTTAAGAAATTCCCAAAGGCCTGCGCCCCACGGGGAGTCAAAATTCCAATCCTGTGTTATTATTATGGACATTCACTTTAAGTTTGAGCTGAAAAATACAAACAGCTGATCTTGATTCATAGTAGTTCCACGGGATAACCATAGAATGCAGCACACTACTGTCAGTTTTTATATATTAAAATTATTTGCGGGGTGAAGCCTGCGGGAACAGCTAGTCATCTATATATTTTGTTGCCTGCAGTCTTCAGGGCTACAAAGTCAGTGTCGGAATTTATTTAGCGATAAAAGTTAGAATTTAATTCTCCCAGCGGCTCATCATGAACGCATCAACCGAATACAGAACCTTTGACGCCAAAAGAAATTTTAGTCCAGATTTAAATTCATTTTGGTTTTCAGATTGTGTGATACCTTCTGGGAGTTCATTACGGAACTCGACTCACACCGAGACGCAGAAGCATGTATAATCAGTTGTACAACCTAGTCAGAACTGATAAAACTTACTGTCCGTGACTGGGATTCGAACCCAAGACCATGTTTTCGAAGTCCGTCACCTTCACTCGCATTTTCCACCCAAAGAAAATGTAAATTTATATGTAACAACACTGCATTTTCTTGACACTACAAGTCCTTAAAGACTTTTTTCCTTGAAAATACAGTACTTGGCAAACTCAACGAGGAAATACACATTTGAATAAACCATTACAACATTCTAAGAAATATTCCATAAACAAATAGAAGGACAGAGAAACTGTTCCAACTGTTGGAGTCGGAATGCTGCTGAGCAGGAAAACATTAGTTAGGCGTCCTCTAGTGTACTAAACAGTTTTATGGGGAAAATAGACGGTAAATTGCACACATCATTTTTCAAAGAGTAAGCTTTCATGATTGTTTATATAAACATTGTAAAGTATTGCATTTATTTACTGTATACAAATTGGCACTCGTTTCTCTTATAACGTGTAGACATTGCTTGGCTTCCTTAAGTGTTTCAAATACACATGTAAATTTTAGATACGTAAGTCATAACATTTAATTTAATGTATTGAAATGATAAGTGCAGGAGTAGGCGACTTTGAATGATCTATTGTTTTCTGAAGAGGTTCGCCCTTGGCCTGCTCCAAGTTTTAAAGGGGGCTTCAGACACCTGACATTTTGTGTTTCTATCTGCTTCTCTTATAAGGCCTTTAAAGATCCGTACCTCTTCGACGGATTGTCAATTTATGGTTCTTTTTAAAAGGAAACGAGTTCACACGCAGCACGCTGATGTGAGTGAAGTGAATTTCCACATACAAAACTTTTAAAACTCAAAATCAGTGTAAAAACCTACATTTATTACAATTTTATTTAAATCTGAAAACATTCATTTTTTGGTTGTTCTCATGCTCCTGGTTTAATTTACCTGCAATGCTAGGAATACAATTTTGCGCATAATAAGGTAAGTAGCAGGTCCAGTCAGACTTGAAAGTAGGCGCGAGGTTTCTGGGGATGATAAAAACATACCATCATGCTTTTCTAATGTAAAAACCCCATAAGAAAATGTACTGTGTTTAGCTAATATACATTTTCTTTAATAGCTCGGTAAGTATTTATGCTAGAATGACGAGAGGGGGCTTAAAACTTTCGCTTCACTAATTCCCATCTTAATACATGCATTAATTTTACGTTCGGGGCTTTTCTGACCCTTTCTGGGCCCAAAAACTCGAAATTTGAAAGAATAATCCTTAAAAAAAGGGTCTAGAGTTTTCCGATTGTTTTTCCCAACTATTATAGAAAGTAACGTCCTTACCAAATTTGAAGTAAATCGGACAAAACATGCGACCGCTAGAGTGAATACACACACACACACACACACACACACACACATATATATATATATATATATATAATTTTTAACGATACCCCAAAATATGTTCACGGGGTCACGTTAGGGACTTCTATGGTGGTCCCGGGCTTAAGTTTCACCGTGCGGATCATGCTAATAGTTCACTTTCCACAGGAAATTCACTAATAAAATTCCTAACGTCTTCAAAGAGCAGAACTTCGATATCACAAAGAATTCACCCACAAAAATCCTAAATATTAAACATTTTAAAATTCTATTGAAGTATTATTACTTGTGAGCCATAAATAAACGACAATGGGGGGCAGGATTCGAAAACTAAGGTTAGCCTTACGGGGAAGCTGGAAGGAACGAAAAATTTACCGTGACAGGAACCCACTCTTAAATCAGAGCACAGGTTCAACTGTGTAATGAATTAAATTATAAATTAAAAGGTTTAATTTCTAGAAGACTGTAGCAAACAGCCATCTTCAAAATGGACTACTGAGTCACAAATTAACTTGAAAACACTATGAGATATAACAGTTTAAAGCGCTATATTTTCTTCGTTTGCAAAATACCTTTAAGTATTGAACGTATAGTATGCATTTCCTTTCCTAAATATTTTATACTTGGGCGTGTTATGGTAGCCATAGGACATATGTACAACATCTTAATATGTAAAACAAAGTGGTGTTAGTTACAAATTTTATAACTCAAGAACGGCTGAACGGATTTAAACGAAATTTTACACACGGACAGTTTATTACCTGTATTAACATAGAATACTTTTTGCTCCGAAAAATGTGAAGGGCTCTGCCCCTTTGGCTTTCAAAGTTTACATGTGGGAATATGTGTTTATCATTTTCTGCTTTTAATTAATAAACAGATAATGTTTCGATAATACCCCCGTTGCAGCAAACCTACGTACTCAGCGAATTTCCAATGCAAATATATGGGTATCACTACTACCTAGAGCCACTTACCAAGTTTCACAAAAATACATTCATTAATAAGTTATATATAGCATTTTATTTATTCTCCATAAGAATAACATTATAAATGAGTACGCAGGTTTGCTGGATAAGATATGTGTTTTTTTTACAATTATCAATATAACTAAACCAGGTGAAGCGGTATTATTAATTTAGGTTCATTACTAAGGGAAATATAAAACTTTACTTATTCTCCATATAAATAACATAGAGCCCGAGTATGCAGGTTTGCTGCTACCGGCAAAATCAACAAAAACTTTTTTTGCTATTATCAATATACCACAACTAGCTGAAGCCACATATCAAGTTTCATCAATATACATACATAAATAATCGAAATATAACATTTTATTTATTCTCCATAAGGATAACATTGGACAAAGTACTGTGTTTAGCACTTTGATTATCACTACAAAGGTTGGACGTAAAACAACAATTAAAACGCCAAAATGATTGTTTTGTAGAGCTAAACTGATTGGTAGAAAGAAATGTGGAGTTTTTAGTGAAATTATCTGAGGAAAATCTAAAAACCGTATTCCCATAAGATTAACATGGGAAATTATATGGACACATTTTTTGACTTTTACCCACAACCACTAAACCTAGCTTAATGATTCAAAATACTAAATTTTTTTAAGCTCTACAAAATGGCTATAACCAAAATCTAGTGTTTTTAAAATTTTAGGGTAAAAAGTTCAAAAAACTAATTTTTGGAAAATTTTAAACCCCCATAAAACCCCCTTCCCATAGACCGATCGATCTGGTTTTCAAACTTAAAGTCATAAATGTTACTCTCCACATTTGTGCCAAATTTCATAAAAATCGGGCGCTTCTTTCAAAAGTTATCGCGGTAACGGACACACACACACACACACACACACACACACACACACACACACACACACACACACACACACACATATATATATATACATTTATATATAAATTTGAACTAATAGTGTTTTTGGCATCTGGGGACCTCAAAACAAAAAGTTATCATGGTCTTGGGCTTAAGTCTTACCATGCCACCTACGGTAATAGCTTCTTCCCTATAGGGGAAATTCGCTAAAACAGCTGTTTTTGTAAAATCTTTTTAAAGTTTACATGTTATTCCTTATAGGAAAATGTGTTTATTAGGAGTATATCTAAAAGGCATAAATATATGTTCCTTATGGAAATAAAAAACCTAGTTGAATGGCAACTCAAAACCCTTTTTTCGATAGACGAGTGAGCGAAGCGAACGATCTCATATTGAAAATGAACGAGTATTTTACATAAAGAAAATTCAATGACATAGGACAACAACGTCTGTCGGGCCAGCTAGTATATATTCAAAACAAAATGCGTTATCAAATTGAAAATCCGCCGTTACAAAATTGAAGATGTTATCATATCAAAACCCTATCATACTGCTTTTACACATTTTCGTTAGGCTACCTACATCTTCAAAATTCTCTCAAGGCTTTGCCAAATCGGCCCCTTGAAGTTTCCATGTTTATCGTGGGAGACGACCATTTATCAGGTCCAGTATATAACAATTTTAGTCGTAAAAAATCGTTGACTTCTCCACAGAGTACAGCACAATAGTTTTTCGCTCTCCAGAATCGCCAGATCGTCAAGGCTAGTTCACTTTAAAGGTCTTAGGTGCAGGTATTGTACCTTGTCGCATACCTGGCACTGACAGAGCAATTGTATTGCAAATTATTGCTAACTTTGACCAGCTGACATGTCTGACGAGTCTTTTTGAGGTCAGGTTACTACCGTCTTGTTATAATATTCAACCTCATAGACTTTGTCTAGCCACTCTGTTACCATAGTCAATAGTCAACAGTCAATCATCTTTATTCACAAAAGTACTCGCATGTGAATTACTATGTTCTTTACTGGTGTGCCGATCCAATGGCAGGTAAGTAAGCACGTACCCAAAAGGTAATTTAGGGAGGTTTTACTCTTTAATCCGTTTGTCTAAAAAAAATAGGCGATTAAGGAAAAACTCGACTTTTAAACACAAATAACAACACTGTAGTTTTATGTGAAACACATAAAAAACACTCATAAGAAAAATAAGATGTTTCCAAGAATTTTATGATTGTACTTTGCATCTAAAAATATTTGGTTATGTTGACATAAATAATTTAGTCTAAAACCTATAATCTATAGACTGTAAAACTCACTTTTATGAGCTAGTGATAAAAAATCAAATATTTCTAAGAATCGAAAATAATTTTTAATATTTTAATTCAATTTAAAGTATACTGTTAAACTATAAAACTATTTTACCAAGTCAAATATTGTTGTCATCTATTATAACTAATTAACAAGTTAGTCACATAATAATACTAAGTAATAAAATGTGCTACTTTTATTGAATATTTTCCACAAAAACTCTGATACCGAGCCGGCCTTTTTGGATACCTCACATGATAATTTTGGGGAACCTAAACATTTCAAAACTAGTTTTGTAGTATTATCAATCACGTTTGTACTTAACACTAAAATATTCTACTTTCGGACAATAAATCTCTTTGAACATCTTTTACTATGAATTTAGAGATGAAATTTTGTCAATAAATGTCAAAACTTATTCAATAAAAGTGTATCCAATTATTCTTATATGTATCTGAATCTTTCATTGCGTATTCAAATCAAATCAAAAGTGCTAATGTTTTTCTCTGTCTCATTTTAAAATTAACCATGCCAGTTTCTCTTATTTACGAAAAGACCACTCTCTTCAAACCATGGCAAAAGGTAGTTGGCTTAAATTACAGTTTCTTCAACTTCATTAGTAGATAAAGCTGTAACAATAAGAGAAGATTCGTCAGCGAAGAGACATATCCTTTATTAACGCTACTATTAATGTCAGTTATGAAAAAAGAATGGGGGCCAAAACAGTACCCTGTGGAACCCATTTTAACTAGTATATGCAATCTATATTCGATTCTGTATTCGATACTCCAGTCACTATGAGCAGACATCGCGGTACCAATTAACTGCTGCGATATCCCCCCCGTAATGTTTCGACTACGACCGTCCGTTGGCTGCCGTGGGTGTTACTGCCAGAGTGGTGGCGGTTGTACTTATCCGACGGCGACTCAGCCGTCTCTCAATTGGATGAACGGTGTGTCAATCTCGTGATGACACTCCCTTTGTCTTCCCATCTACTAACTGGGACGTCAATTACATAACCGTCGCAAAACATAGTTTACGAACACAAAAGGAAATTTGTATAAGGAGAGGATTATTGCTTTGTTACACTGAATGAGGCTAACTGTGTATATTATCCTATGATTTAATATTGGTAAAGTTCGCTTGCAACTCTGAACTTAAAAATGGCTCCAACGATGCTCCAATGTTTTAATAAACTAATTTCTGGGTTGAAAATGTGTTGTATTCAGGTCCCATCCCCAAGAAAAATCTTATTTCGGAAAAAGGAAAAATAATTAGCATTGGACTTGTGGGGTTGAAGATCAAAGTAAAGTTGTCAAACAGCTGGTTATTTGACAACTACCTGTCAAAGTCACACTGTCAAAGTAACACTTATTTCGTTTAGATATGAATACGTTTTCCTGATAACAGTCACTAAACCCATCTAATGGAGATTGCATATAGAGTGCTGATGTCCAAAATGAATCAACCGTGGAATTGAAATATAATAACAACTGGAGTGAACTTCAACATGCAGAAAAGAGGCAAATGAACTAAGAAAATCTGGACGTCAGTAGGGGGCGTGGTCAACAATTACTCCAAGACATCTAAACAAACAGACTGATATTCTCCAAGCAAATCTCAGTCCCCCAAGTACTATGATTAAAATACACTAGGGGTTTCTACGGAGCGAGGTTGTGATTCGCGGTTTAAAAATGTGGAAGTGATAGAGCTCATGGCCGAACAAAATGTCAACAGAGTTGTGTTGAGACTCGATCTGGTGTTGCGTAATATGTAAACTCACTATCAATTTTAAATAGAAGAAGTATTAACCTGATTGAACCCTGTTTTACGTATGTTTTTCCTTCAGTATTATTATACTGAATATATATAAAACCAACATACATAGTTATTCGTAACTAGTGGCGTCATAGTTACTCTAACTAGTGGCTTAGGGAGAAGAAGCATTATATTTCAATGCTAATGTTATTGTCATGCTAATCCTGACGATCCAAGTTACACCTGGAAGATTCATAAGAGCGAAACACGTTTTTATTTGTGGTTTTAGCGAATTTCCCCTATTGGGAAGAAGCTATTACCGTAGTCGGTATGGTAATACCTAGGCCTGGGACCATGATAACTTTTCGTTTTGAGGTCCCCAGACCCCAAAAACACCATTCATTCGAAACTGTATATATATATATATATATATATATATATATATATATATATATATGTGTGTGTGTGTGTGTGTGTGTGTGTGTGTGTGTGTGTGTGTGTGTGTGTGTGTGTGTGTGTCCGTGAGCACGATAACTCTCGTAAAAATTATCCGATTTTGATGAAATTTTGGATAAACGTGTAAAGCAACATTTATGACTTTAAGTTCGAAAACCAGCCAGATTGCTCTATCCAAAAGGGTATTTTGGGGGGGTTTGTACCCCAAAAATGGGTTTTTTGAATTTGTTACATATAATTTTGGAAATAGTTAAGTTTTAGTTTTTACCATCGGATTCAGCTTAAAAAACATACAATTTGGTATTTTGATCATTTCTCTACGTCAATTGGTTACCGAGATATTGAAAGTGCTAAACACAGTGCGTTGTCTAATGTTATTCTTATGGAGGAAAATAAAAAATTCATATCTCGTTAATTTATGACGGTATACTGACGAAACTTGGTATACGGCTTCATCTGGTTGTGTTCCATTGATATTTAGTCAAAAAAATAATTTGTTGCTAAAGGCTCCCGTAGCATCAAACCTGCGTACTCAGCCCCATCCTATTCTTATGGAAAATAATGAAATGCTATGTCTCCCTTAATTATGAACATAAATTAATAAAAACTGGTATATGACTTCACCTAGATGAGTTATATTGATATTAGTATAAAAACCCAATTTTTGTGTTCCTTGATGCAGCAAACCTGCGTACTCAGCCCCAATGTTATTCTTATGGAGAATAATTCAAATTGTATATATTGCTTATTTGTGAATATATTTTTATGAAACTTGGTAAGTGGCTTTATGTAGTATTAAGGCAGTTATACCTCCATTGGAAATTCTCGGAGTATACAGGTTTGCTGCAACGGGGTTATTTATTCGTGTTGCATTCTGTGGACGAACTTTGACGACTAACTAACGGACTGTATGGCGAAGGGGCAAGTTTGTCTGCCTTCCACCGTTTGATTACGAATCCAACCAAGGTTTATGGTCCTATAAAAGAAACGTAATGGCCTTTAATGATCAGATATGGTAAAATTTTGCAATTAAAAACAAATCACCTTGTCCAACGATATTTGTCAGGACGGATTGTTATAGGGATTTCCACCACCTTGTACTAGCAGGCCGTCATGTCATCTCCCTAGAGTACGTATGTTTATATCACCTATCCTGACCTGACTAAATAAAGTAAACGTCTGCCTTAACGTTGAAAACTTTAAGGCCAATAGGGTGAAACCCCAGGCATTAATTCAGGCATTTTCTGAATTATGACAATTCCGCAGGGCACGTAAATTTGTTGTTGAGATATTGAAAGTTTTTAACACAGTGCAATGTTATGCAATCGTTGTCCAATATTTTTATTACTGTGGAAAATAAGCAAAATTTCATTATATTATCTTGCTTATTAACATTGATAGCATTACTAGCTGGCCCGACAGTCGTTGTCCTGTCCTGATGTCATTGAATTTGTTTTATGTCAAATACTCTTTCATTTTCAAGATGAGCTCGTTCGCTTCGCTCACTCACCTATTTTTATATAGTGCTAACTTCGGCATCGAAAAAAGAGATTGATTTGCCATTGAAGTAGATTTGTTATTTCCGTAATGAACATTTGTTTATGCCTTTCAAGTATGTTCGTAGAGCTTTCAGACCAGGTGTGCTTACTTACTTAAGAGTAATGTTCGCAGCAAAGATGTCTTACGAGGGCGTCCAGCTGATTCATAAATCAACAACATACCATAAAGTGTTGCCAACCTCAAGGGTATAATAATGGTACAGCTATTTTTAAATTGTCATTGGACCATGTAGAAAGAAAATTTAAACCCTTAATCGATTAATCTAATAATACAAATAAATCAAAACAATATTAGTTTCATAAAATAACAGCTTATCATAGAATGTAAGAAGTTAAACTATATTAGTTCTAATTACACTGATGAGGAAAATATGGTACTCGTACGATAAATATCGTGTTTCCAGCAACACTGCAGATTGGATTGGTGATCACGTGACCTTCAAGCTGTTTTTACGAGGTCTCTTCCGGTTGATTATAAAACCTTAAATAGATCCACTCAGCAAAACTGTACAAAGTATGTATGGACCTTGTGTTTAGGTATATTCCTTGTTAACAGCTAAACAGTTGTAACTAACTGAACTTTGATCAAATCAATGGGAACTTTGAAGGCCAGTGGGGCAGAGCCCTTATTTATTATCTTGGAGTGTTATTGAACGATTATTATTTCTCGTATTCAAGTTATGTTTCCCGAAATCGCAAGGTATATTTCCCCTGTATAACATTATGCATACATCAACAATGTTGGATAATCTGGTGGGGAGGGACGAGATTTAAAAGTTAAATCTTAAGAGGTCTTAAGAGAGAATCAGGTGATTAAGCACCCTCTTAAGAATTATTAGTGAATTTCCTTTGGAAAGTGAACTATTAGCATGACCTGCACGGTGAAACTTAAGCCCGGGACCACCATAGAAGTTCCTAACGTGACCCCCTGAACACGTTTTGGGGGGTCGTTCAAAATTGTATATATATATATATAGACATATATATATTTATATATGTGTTTGCACTCTAGCGGTCGCAATTTTTGTCCGATTTACTTAAAATTTGGTAGGGACGTTCCTTTCTGTAATCAGTTGGACAAGTTCGTTGGGCAAAACAATCGGAAAACTCTAAACCCCTTTTTTGGGGGATTAATTTTTTCAAATTTCGAGTTTTTGGGCCCAAAAAGGGTCATAAAATCCCCAGATGTAAAATAAGTGGATGTAAAAAGATGGGAATTAGAGAGGCGAAAGTTTTAAGCCCTCTCTCATAATTCTAGCATAAATATTTACCGAATTATTAAAGAAAATGTGTATCGACCAAACACAGTACGTTGTCTTAGGGGGTTTTACATTAGAAATGCATGTTATTCATTTGTTGGTGTACTTTTACCATCCCCAACAACCTCACGCCTCCTTTAATGCCTGACTGGACCTTCTCCTAACCTTATAATGCGCAAAATTGTATTCCCAGCATTGCAGGTAAATAGAACCAGGAGCATCAGAACAGCCAAAAAAATCAATATTATCAGATTTGAATAAATATTGGAATAAATGTATATTTTTAACTGATTTTGAGTTTTTATAGTTTTTATGTGGAAATTCACTTCCCTCACGTCAGCGTGCTGCGTGCAAACTCGTTTTAATTTTAAAATAATCTCGATTTTGAATAAAACTTTTTAATTTAAAAAATCAATTGAGGAGCACAATTTCCTAATCCATGGTATACATCATACGCAGATAACAGAAAAGCGTAATGATGTATTAGACAGCGCCGCTTATCAGACCCAAATACACGCACTACTGTACCACTGAATATTCTGTCACTAAACACGTTGCACGCTATTTTACAAACATCATGATAAGTGTCGTCTGATTTATGGTTTGTTATTTTTGAATAATTAATTAATAAAAAGTTGGCATTGCATATTATATTCACGTATTTTATAAAACATTTGTCACACGATTTTGCTCTAACCTATATGTGTGTGTGGAACATATGTGTTGTAATTATTACACAATACATAACATTAGGTCTTACAACCCTAGAAAATATACTTATACTTATATTGTAATTATATGTAAAGAAAGATAAATAGGCATACAAGATGGTACGATTTCAACCTTATACACATTTGTAAATATATGTTATAGTGAGGTAAGTCGTAATTTATTTATTATAGAACGTGTTTGAAAGTAAAAATTAATCGCCCACTAATCTATGTTTTATTGATATTTCATGTATCTATACAGAGCTATTAAAGAAAGTTAAAATGCAACTTCCCTAAATTTTTGGTTCTGTATAATTTTGTGATTATGAAATTTTCATTTCTACCGCCATTATTCTAATATGACGGCCAACTTTAGTTGTTCTTATGAAATGCCCACAGTTTTATTATTGAATCAGGTATAAAATACAATTTTAAAACGTTTTTATTCGTTGTCCTTTTTCACTAAACCTAACCGTTAAGGTGATTTTTATTGTATTTAGAATTGAGTATCTCATCATATGAGTAGCTCTGGAGGCTAAACAGCTAGGTTTAGGAAATAAATACCACGAATAACAACGTTTTAAAATTACATTTTCTACTCCATTAATAATTAAAATTATGGGTATTTCGTAAGAAAAAATTAAATTTTTGCCATTTTGTTAAAATGGCGGTAAAATATTAGAAATCATATTTCCCCTAATTTTATTAATTAATAGGGTATAACATTTAATTTTAAAACGTTTTTATTCTTGGTATTACTTTCCTAAACCTAACTGTTTAACCTCCAGAGCTACACGTAAAGAAGAATACTCAATGCTAAAAACAATACAAATCACATTAATGGTTAGGTTTAATGATACCAACGTTTTAAAATTGTGTTTTATACCTGATTCAATAATAAAACTATGGTCATTTCATAAGAAAAACTAAAATTGGCCGCCATATTGGAAAAATTGCGGATAAAATCAAAATTTAAAAATCACAAAATTATACAGAACCAAAAATCCAGAGAAGTCGCAATTTAACTTTTTTTAATAGCTCTTTTACTTTTAAAGAAAAACAGCTGGTACACTTATATCAATCACCCTATTAAACAAATCAACAAAACAGAATAATATAAGTTCCTCAACTTAAAATTTCTATGAACTACTTCGGGAGGCATGTGAAGAATAAATAGATGGTTGGAAGTCAAACAAATATCATTGCTTAACGAACTGATATCTTGAAACCGAGAACAGGATAAATGCTGTTGACTGAGCAAAGAACAAAAAACTGTTTCTGACGTTTCCCCATTCATAACAGAATTCATAATTGTTATTAAATATGCTATTTCCCTTCCCGTTAGACCAAAATGTAACAAAAAATTTAAAATTGCATGTTTAACAAACAGTCCCAAAACTTACAATACAAATATTCCAAAGGTGAAATAAAACCAAACGCAAAACACAAACAAGACTACACAACGAGTAAACTGTATATTTAAGGAAACTCGCAATGATAAATATATTTGTGAGTTAAACATTTTCCTTTTTTATTTTAAAACTACCAGAAATAGGCCTAAGTATGAATACAAACAGAGTTCAGTACTTAAAAACTATGAAATACAAAGATTTTCAGTACTTAGAAACTATGCATTGTTATACAAATATATCAGTACTAACAAAGAATGCACTATAACGATAAAATTGCCATCCAAACATAAATTGGCCGAGGAAATTACTTACAAAATTTAAAATCATTACAAAAACTAAATACGCAGTAACGTTTTTACTGGACAAGTTTCTTGGACATCCCCCCGTATCCTCTGGTTGAAATATTCTCTTTTAAATTGTTCATGAAATGTACAAATATTATTCAATGTCAAAAAACTCGGACATTATAGTAATGCTAGATTACTTTATTTATTGTCAGTATTAAACGCGGAACTGTCATAGCCTGCTATAAGCTAAATCAAATTTCTGAATGGGGCTTATTAACAAATCAGGGATTTCTTATTTATGTTTCCATTCATAATTTACATAAATTGTAATTTTGTATTTTTGAAGGGAAAAAATGCTCTAACAAACATGTGTTTAAATGTAAAATGTTATTGGTACTTCATCTAGTATAAGATTATTTATTTTTAGGTCTTGGCTCAAAATTGTAGCTTGTTTATTAACGTTACGTATTTTTTACAACAATGGGATTTATTTAAAAACGACTCTAAAAACTACTACTATTGGACTGTACTCACGTACGATATTGTAATATAGATGAAAGATTGTACAAGGCAATCGATTTCGATGGGTCTCACCGATGACTTCTGTCATTGGGTCTGATGGTGATCGGTGTGACTGTCGAAATCGACTAACTTAATCGTGCTATATTTAATGTACATTTGCCGTCTTGTATAAGTGAGTACAGTTTAAGAATCAATGTACTTTTAAGTGTTGTAAGTCATTTTTTAAATTACATCCCATTACATTTACTCTAAATCACATTACATTTACTGTAAATCGCATGCTAAATTTACTTTTTATAGTAAAAATTACGTCCGCAACACCAGCTCAACTCGCACATTGTAAATAACTTGGATTTTAAACATAATGCTTTGATTCACATATTCCAAAAAAGTCTTTGCTTGCACATTTTGAATGTGTAACAAATTTTTATTTCACTAGTCTAAAACACTTTTTTTGTAATTGTAATTCACGGGTTTTTGCGACTAATACTAGTTAATACTGCCGTTGCCATTGTGGTTCTGACAGTAAAAGTACTAGCTTCCGGTAAAACACAGTGCGTTCTCCATCGATTTTAAACAATTTCAAAGTCATGCTTTACAATGACAAATTGCTATGTTAATGGCTTCCGATTGTCAGAAAGTAACTTTTTCCAGCAAAAATTAGAAATAAAGTAAGTACCACTGAAATTAAAAAGTCTGGTTGTTCAGGATTTTTTTATTGACAGCAATCATTTACGATTTCGTCCAGAAATAACCTAGTGAACAACATTATTTAGTTATTTGGATATGAAAGTTAAAACTATTGGTACCTATGAGAAGTACAGTATAATGCAATCATCAATATTATTTTTCATGTAACTGTTATTTTGCTAAGGTAAATTGTAAAATTGTTTGGCAGTATGTACAGAAATTGTCTATTTTGGAACTGGCACAATATAAATGTATATTTAAAAGAGTAATGTTTATAATTTTTCCTACAACAACCTTTACTTAGTTCTATCATGTAAGCATTTTATTAAAATACTAATTATTGAGAAAAACTGTATTATGATTCCGAAAAAGTGAGATAAGTGCTTTTTGACATTTGTATGAATTATTTAGGCGTTTATAGGTTGGCGTATAGGTTGAATAATGGGGTTACTTTTGAAAAACAATAATTTAACCCCCATTTAATTTATAAACCATACCTAATGTGTTGTAAACCGTTTATTTTTTCAAACTAAGGTACGCTTATTTACTTCAGCTTATAGCAGTTTTGTGCAAATAAAAGGGTTTTCAATTAAAAAGCAACAACAATTACACACTCATAGAAAATTTTTCCTAAATCAGTTTTTTATTACAGAAAATAAATGCAAATAAGTAAGTTTAGTTTTAAAAATTTTCCAATATATAATTGTAGAGGATTATATGTAAAATACTGTATTTATTGAAGGATTGGAGGCATGATGTCAATACATACCTATTTTACAAACCAGATGCTGGATTACTTTTGTTATAGTTTTCTGTAAACCCTTATTTTAATTATTCAAAGTTCCATCCACCTTGCAACCGTTAACAATTGGTTTAGTTTTCTACAAGAACCTTATCAACCAGCATTGTTGTGGACATAAATCATTACACGAAATTAGTCCTCATGGACTGCAATCAAATGTTTTACGATAGTTATATCAGTAACTACTATTCGTTAAGTTCATTTTCAGGGCAAAAAAAAAATACTATCAGTCCACACTACCTATCTTGCAAAAAAATAGCCTTGACAGGCGATAGCCTTACTGATCTCTCGTGCTTACGATATTGTGGAAACGATAATGTGTTTATGTGCTAGGTCATTATTCGGCCAGAACTCCCGTAGAGACATTGAGTCGGAGTGTGTACTCCTGTCGTATTTCTGCTGAATCTAAGCTCAATTAGGAGGGGGCTCCAGTCACGTAACATTTCACGTTTCTAGCTGATTATCCAAGATAAGGTCAATGTTAACATTCAAAGCCCTTCCCTCCTCGATGCATTGTCTGAACTCGTTGATTTATTGTTCATTTTAAAGAGCAGAAAGTTACCTAGCGATCTCACTGAGCTGAACTTCGATATAGCAAATCGTTAAACCATAAGAACAGTTGTGAATATTGAATATTTTTTACCTTGTTGAACATTAAAATGTTTAATTTGCAAATTTGTCACTGAAATTGCTATGTATTTTTTTAATGAGCCATAAATCAACGATGGAGAATAATTGGTAAAGGAAAGATGGGCTTTCAAAGTTAAGGAGCCTTATTGGGGAGCAGATAGAATTAAATTCAAAACTTTTAGCGAATTTCCCCTTTAGGGAAAAAGCTATTACCGTAGGTCTCATGGAAAGACTTAAGCCCAATACCATGATAACTTTTTGTTTTGAGGTCCCCAGATGCCAAAAACACTATTCGTTCAAATTTATATATATGTATAAATATATATATAAATAAATATATATATATATATACATGTATAAATATAAATAAATATATACCTAATCATAACCAATAACCAATATTTTACTTATTGTATTTTCTTGCTGTTGTTTTATGGGAGTAGTTTTGAATTGGTTGCGGGGAAAATCCAAAAAACTTACTCATAAAATCTCCCATGTTAATCTTACGGGAAAAAGGTTTTTGGCTTTTCCCCAGTTTATTTTAATGTAAACTTCACATTAGCTTTTACCAATCAGTTCAGCTCCACAAAAAAATCATTTTTGTGTTTAAATTGTGATTCTACGCCCAACCGTTGCAGAGATATTCAAAGTGCTAAACACAGTACGTTGTCCAATGTTATCCTTATGGAGAATAAATAAAATTTTATATCTCAATTATTTATGAATGTGTGTTGATAAAACTTGGTATATTGATATTTGCACAACAAATTGATTTTTTGTTGATTATCCCCGTAGCAGCAAACCTGCGTACTCAGCCAACATGTTATTGGATGAGAAGTAAGTCAAATGTAAAGACTCCCTTAATTATGAACATAAATTAATAAAACTTGGTATGTAGCTTCACTTGGTTGAGTTATATTGATAATTATATAAAAACCAATTTTTCTGTTCCTTGTTGCAGCAAACCTGCTTTCTCAGCCCCCATGTTATTCTTATGAAGAATAACTAGAATGTTATATAGCGCTTTTTTTATGAAACTTGGTATGTGGCTTCGTCTAGTTACATGCTATTTATATTTGCATAAAAACCGATTATTTGTGATCCTTGTTTCAGCAAACCTGCGTACTCATTACTAATGTTATTCTTATTGAGAATAATTAATATCGCTTATATGTGAATATATTTATATGAAACTTGGTATGTGGCTTTATGTGGTATTAAGACGAATATTATGCATTGTAAATTCGCTGAGTACGCATTTTTACTGCTACGGGGGTATTTTATTCTTTCAATTAATACAGGGTATTTTACAATTGTTTAAGAGATTTAAACAATTATTAGAAACGCGAAATATTTGTGACTGAAACCATCTCTTACTACCCAGAAAATGCGGTTGATCTTAAATTAGTTGACAGACAAAACGTATTTTAAAAACTTTACCACAAGCAATAAAATTACGACTTATACTAAGTAATTTAATCAGAATCACCCTTTGAATTAAAATATTCTTTATCATCAAAAACAAGCAAAACCAATTGTATTAGTTTTTTTTAAAATTTATATTTAAGGGTAAAGTAACACAAATGCACTTCATTATACACGCATTTCCAGTTCCGATATCGAAATACCAGGGCCGCTATTATTACCATTATAGCTGTTATCGTTTTTACATAGTCGTTATGGTAAATGGTCCCTGGGGCGCAATGCTGCGCTTATCTGATCGTAATTGTTACAGTGAGTCTGACTGCAACATTTTACTGCGAAATGAATTATTAGTATCGTATATATATATATATATATGTAACTATTTTAAATATTCACTGGGTTAAAACCACTTTTTATGTCATCACCATAAAATGTATTTATTTATTTTTTTTTTTTTAAATCCAGAATTTACAAAAACATATTGTTATGGTCTAGTATTGCATTACTAACCACAATATAAGTATCGATCTTGAGCAACTAAAAGTTTGGAGAAAATTTTAAAAATATATTAAAGTAAAAAATTTTATTTTTAGAAATTGCATTATTAAATATTAGTGTATATATTATGAGCGTAAAGTTGTTCTTTATCACTTGAGAAACCTGTTTTCCGAAAGCGAATAAGACGATTTACACTGAAATTACATACACATTTTTTTCTACAATTGCAATTTTGTATACCACCCAACATCCAAAACTGGAGGTAACTCGATTGGTAAAACTGTCAAGTCGAAGTGCAGTCAAGCG
Source organism: Allygus modestus (assembly GCA_963675035.1). Classification (NCBI taxonomy): domain Eukaryota; kingdom Metazoa; phylum Arthropoda; class Insecta; order Hemiptera; family Cicadellidae; genus Allygus; species Allygus modestus. The sequence continues at coordinate 122,156,172 of OY776115.1, read as the reverse complement.
TAAGGGGGTACAGTCAGTTTCAGAACTAACGACAACTCGATTGGAGAAAGGTTAGCTAGCTAGGCCCGACACATTTGCCGTCGTTGGTTCACCGTTCACCCCACCCGTAACCACTGCGTGAAGACTATTGTAGACATGTTCTTTGCAGGGACAACCATAATATTTTGTAGTTGCATGATGATTTTAAAAAGTGTTAGTACTTTTGTGCACTGGCTCCTTAAATAATCACTTATTAATTTAATTGGACCACCATAATATGTTGTAGTTGCATGATGCTTTTAAAAAGTGTGTAGTACTTTTGTGCACTGGCTCCTTAAATAATCACTTAATAATTTAATTGGACCACCAGAATATGTTTTAGTTGCATGATGCTTTTAAAAAGTGTGTAGTACTTTTGTGCACTGGCTCCTTAAATAATCACTTGATAATTTAATTGGACCACCATAATATGTTGTAGTTGCATGATGCTTTTAAAAAATGTTAGTACTTTTGTGCACTGGCTCCTTAAATAATCACATAATAATTTAATTGGACCACCATAATATGTTGTAGTTTAATGATGCTTTTAAAACCTGTGTAGTACTTTTGTGCACTGGCTCCTTAAATAATCACTTAATAATTTAATTGGACCACCAGAATATGTTTTAGTTGCATGATGCTTTTAAAAAGTGTGTAGTACTTTTGTGCACTGGCTCCTTAAATAATCACTTAATAATTTAATTGGACCACCATAATATGTTGTAGTTGCATGATGCTTTTAAAAAGTGTTAGTACTTTTGTGCACTGGCTCCTTAAATAATCACATAATAATTTAATTGGACCACCATAATATGTTGTAGTTTAATGATGCTTTTAAAACCTGTGTAGTACTTTTGTGCACTGGCTCCTTAAATAATCACTTAATAATTTAATTGGACCACCAGAATATGTTGTAGTTGCATGATGCTTTTAAAAAGTGTGTAGTACTTTTGTGCACTGGCTCCTTAAATAATCACATAATAATTTAATTGGACCACCATAATATGTTGTAGTTGCATGATGCTTTTAAAAAGTGTTAGTACTTTTGTGCACTGGCTCCTTAAATAATCACTTAATAATTTAATTGGACCACCATAATATGTTGTAGTTGCATGATGCTTTTAAAAAGTGTGTAGTACTTTTGTGCACTGGCTCCTTAAATAATCACTTAATAATTTAATTGGACCACCAGAATATGTTTTAGTTGCATGATGCTTTTAAAAAGTGTGTAGTACTTTTGTGCACTGGCTCCTTAAATAATCACTTAATAATTTAATTGGACCACCATAATATGTTGTAGTTGCATGATGCTTTTAAAAAGTGTTAGTACTTTTGTGCACTGGCTCCTTAAATAATCACATAATAATTTAATTGGACCACCATAATATGTTGTAGTTTAATGATGCTTTTAAAACCTGTGTAGTACTTTTGTGCACTGGCTCCTTAAATAATCACTTAATAATTTAATTGGACCACCAGAATATGTTGTAGTTGCATGATGCTTTTAAAAAGTGTGTAGTACTTTTGTGCACTGGCTCCTTAAATAATCACTTAATAATTTAATTGGACCACCATAATATGTTGTAGTTGCATGATGCTTTTAAAAAGTGTTAGTACTTTTGTGCACTGGCTCCTTAAATAATCACTTAATAATTTAATTGGACCACCATAATATGTTGTAGTTGCATGATGCTTTTAAAAAGTGTGTAGTACTTTTGTGCACTGGCTCCTTAAATAATCACTTAATAATTTAATTTTGTGTCCCTTATTATAGCGCGATTATTGAAAAAAGTGACAGGCGGAGTGGCCGCGCGGCGACCGAGTTTACGTACCAACATTCTGTTTTATAACCTAGTGAAAACGTAAAACACGTGGTTAGAAATTTCTAATAAACGTTATTTAAACAGTCAGATAAACAAGTTTTTATGACAAGCCTCAAATATTGTTTATCTTTTACCGATGATTTTTTATTATTGATAGTTATATTTTGTAAACACAAATTTTAAACAAAATAGCAATTCGTGTTTTTAAGTAGGTATATGCATTACATTGTAGGTTCCCTCGGATTTTCATAGAACCAATAGTACCAATTATCCCAAAAGGTTTTGGGGTGCTTATGAAAGAGACTATACCTAAGCCTAATTTCGACCCTTTCGCACGGGTGAACACTGACCGCGTTACCAATCGAGCTGTCCCCCAAAAATTCACTTTCATCCATTTCGGCTGAATTCACGAGCTTGAGTTTATGAACATCGAGTCAGTTTAGCTTTGTCCAAAGCAACAATCAATCTACCGATTGATAATTCACCGGCTGTTGACTAATTCAGTAATTGAAGAAGTGCACTTATTTGCTTTCTAAATAGAAAACAGCTGTTTGAGATCGTAAAGAAGCATTTAGGCACGATTGTAGAACGATAGTCTCCGTTTATCTAATATAATGGTAGTCCTATTACGTCTTAAGGCTAAGAAGAGTAATAGTTTCCTTAAGAAACTTTTATATTTGATTTTGGCGATCTCCGGTATTCACCAGCAATAGGTCATGAACAACTCTCTCGTTTGGAGGTTCGAAAACTTGTTTTAACCTGTTGAACTTGGTGTGAGGATACATCCTCTTAACCCCCAAGTTGGAAGATTTAGGTGTTTTCACATGTCGATGTCAGAGGTTGGCATATTACCAATTCTCTTATCAACTCTCGTTTCCCAACACAAATGCCAGAGCCTTTACCGGGTCGCAACGTTTGAAGGTAACAGTCTTTACAGGATTGTACTACAAGTTTGTTCTAATATAAATCCTCAATAAGGTAAAAAAATTGAAACCCCATGAGAATCAAACCCAATGAAATATTTCTTCTAAAGGGCCGCTTTCCCCCTTTCAAGTTAAACTAAACTTGGGGTGATATTGAACTTTAGATTAAAGCACAATTCATTTTCCTCAAAGTTTAATGTAGCCAGTTTAGTTTAATCCAGCAAATTTCAAGTTGGGAACATTTTTCAAATAATTTGGTTTGTTCGTTTACACTCTAGTTAAACGTAACTAGAGCCTTAACTGTACAACTGTTTACTTTACAGGATTTAAAGCTATGTAATCTTAGAATAAAATTACTAAACCATGTTCTCTCTACTGGTTTAACATAAACCACGTTTAAACTACCCATAACACATTGGGAAAGTGGCATTCCTAATAAACTTAAGTTTAAACCAAAGTATAAGTAGAACTGTTCTTGGAGAAAGCGGCCCTAAGGGTAACAAAAAATATATGTATCAAGAGGATAATTCCTTTAACTATACAGCTCATCATTAAAATCGGTCTTGAAACAAAAACTTAGCTCACACAAAACATTCCTTGGGAAATAAGGATTTAATGCGATTCTGTTACGTGATTCGTACCAGATTCCGGTGGGAGGAGCAGCGGATCGCCCGCGCAGTTGCCTGATTGAGGATTAAGGACAAGGCCAAAGTTGAAGGACGCTGAGGACAAGCACCGGCGGGTTGTAGGTCAAGGATCCTGCTAAACTGCTATCCTGCCCACGGACACGTTTCACTTGCACTTGCAAATCAAGTGACGCAGTTACAACTGCATTCAGCACGGTTCAAACGAGCAAACCCTTAAATAAACGTCGTTGATTTGAGTTAGGTATAACACAAACAAAAATAAGTTATGTAGTGACATCATTATACTAATTGCTTGTAGGGTCTACTTGTGTAGGGTCTATCTTTATATTAATAGGCAAGCACAAAACTGTCCCTCTTTTTTCAGCTTGTGTGCATCGTAGTAGAAATTCACGCATACCATTAGAAAGTTATTGTCCTGTAGATGAGAAGAAACACATAATTTACATCGGACCTCAGGGCTACGCCCCGCAGGCTTTCAAAGTTTCAATTGTATTCTTAAGGCATAGTTATCAATTGAATAGTATATTTGACAGCTGATACAATAACAAATTCTAAGACAATAACACTAATAGAAGTTCCAGGACTAATGTAAATAAAAAAATACTAATGACTACTCGAATGGTAACACCGTTCTCTTATCCATTTGACCTTCTTTAACAAAATTAAACCTGGGTGTGATGGGGGAGAGGGGATGGAGGGGGAGAGGGAGAGGGAGAAAGAGTGGTTATTCGTGAGGTTCAGCATAAGGACACTGGTTCAAATGCATTTATGTAACTGCTCACGCAGGATGTGGCAAAACATTCACCCAAGCAACCATTGTTCGTATGAGCCACTTACCCGTAAAAACGGGATTGTCCCGTGTTTTTCACGATCGCATCTGGAGTCCCGAAAAAGACTCCCGTGACGCTTAAATGTCCCGTACTTACGTTGGGTACTAATAAACACATTATAAAATCGCTAAAACTTCCTAATTTATAAAATGACTTCAATTAATATTTTTCATTTTTTCTAGTTTTGTAGTCGTGTATTGTAGGTAGCCACCGCCAGTAGCCGAGTAGCCAGTAGCCAGTAGCCACAATTAAATGCCTCAGAATTTAAATCAAATCAGAAAAGCAAAGGTAAATTGAAAAAGATTTACAGGTCTCAAAATAGCTAAAAAGAGCATGTTTCAATGATTTACGTCCCGAGGGAGGTCCCTCGGACCCCCTTTAGCTGGAGGGTATCGCCTCCAACCCCTTTGGTGTGTCCCGTTTTTTCTAGTTGTTAATTTGGCTTTGTATAAGTAGAATTAATTTTGGTCAAATTTCGACCTCTGGGTGATCGTGGGTTATATTTTAATTTACTATATGCATGCCAAGGAAAATAAATCTTTAGGGGAGAATGAACACATGTTATACTGTTATACGCTATCTTATCTTCTTCCTAGTTCGAGAAATTTAGTAGGGACCGATTCGCTTCTGAAATTAAAATATTAAGATTAAACGATTGTCATACGCTTTTCTCAACATGCGAGAGTTGTATAAGAGATTTACGTATAGGCCTACCGGTAGAGAGGTATTTTGTATATTTTCAGAAATCCTTTATATTATCGGTCCTCAGGGCTATGCCCCGCAGGCCTTAAAAATTTCAATGTCAATCTTATTGAATAACAGGAATCAATTGAATTTAAATTTTACACCTGTTTATATAATAAAAAAAATCTAGCACAACATAAAGAACAGATGTTTTAGTCATAATATAAATAAAAAATACTACTGGAATTGAATCACCCTTCCGTTATATATTTGATTTCCACGATAAAAAATATAACCCTGGTATTTTACTGAGTTGTAAACTATAATGGAACACAAATGTTTTTCAAAACTATCAGTAAAGAGGTAAATTAAAAAGTCTAAACCATTTCCATTTAGTTGGAGAAACATTAACATGTATCTAGCGTCAAAATGTTGTATTAACTGATCATCAGCACAAAACAGGAATGTGTAGCCATGTTGTTCTTTCTCTGAACCTTCCAAAGTTAATCTGTTTAGGCACCGGTAAATAAATGTAGTAGAGAAGAATAAATATTTATAATAAATTATATCACGTTACTTTTGTATATGAGAGAGAGATATATAAAAAACAAAAAGACCCATTATAAGATAAACTAATGATTCGTGAAGTTCGGCACCATGGTTCTGGTTCCACCAATTTTCGTTTAATTGCTCTTGATGGAGGTGGAAAAACGTTCACTCAAACTACCAATATTTGGAGAATAATTTTTCAACGAATTTTGACCACTGGGCCATCACTAGCTAACTGAAATTTACCTTGCAGACTAGATAAACACGTTCCCTTTTAGGAATCGTGTCCTGGACATAATCCTCGGCGAAGGAGGAGTGTCGGTTTCTGTTATCTCCGTTAGTATGATAATCATGCCGGGTCTCCGTTGTAATGCTTTAGTGCCCCATTTGCCTTCATGTTAGTGCGTGTTATTATCGTGTTAATGTGTCATAGCAATTAGTTTAAATTTATAAAGGCAAGCAGGTTTGCATTTCAACCAGTTTGAGATAATATGCGTCCACGTCACCAATTCCTCGACACTTGGACAAGAGCGCTTATGGCGAAAAGTGTTTTTGTAATTTCAACGCAACTTAATGTTTAAGAACATATCCCTTTTAGCGAATTTCCCCTATAGGGAAGAAGCTATTACCGTAGTCGGCATGGTAAGACCTAGGCCCGGGACCATGATAACTTTTCGTTTTGAGGTCCCCAGACCCCAAAATCACCATTCGTTCGAAACTGTATATATATATATATAGATATATGTATCCGTGGGTGCGATAACTCTCGTAAAAAAGTTCCGATTTTGATGAAATTTGGTACAAACGTGTAAAGCAGCATTTATGACTTTAAGTTCGAAAACCAGACGGATCGACCTATCCAAAGGGGTATTTTGGGGGGGTTTTGTACCCCAAAAATAGGTTTTTTGAGTTTTTTACATACAATTTTTGAAAAGTCAAATTTTATTTTTTTTTATTCAAATAAGCTTAAAAAGACGCACAATTTGATGTTTTAATCATTGTTCTACGTCAATTGGTTACTGAGATAGTGAAAGTGCTAAACACAGTACGTTGTCCAATGTTATTCTTATGGAGGATAAGAAAAATTGTATATCTCGCTTATTTATCAACTTATCCTGACGAAACTTGGTATATTGCTTCATTTCATTGTGGTCTATTGATATTTGCACAACACCCCATTTTTTGGCCGATAGTTCCCGTAGCAGCAAACCTGCATACTCAGCCCCATGTTATTCTTATGGAGAATAATTAACGTGTTATCTCCTTTAATTATGAACATAAATTAATAGAACTTGGTATGTGGCTTTACCTAGTTGAGTTATATTGATATTTGTATAAAAGCCCATTTTTAGTGTTCCTTATTTCAGCAAACCTGCATACTCAGCCGCCATGTTATTCTTATGGAGAATTATTAAAATGTCATAAATCGTTTATTTATGAATGTATATTGATGAAACTTGGTATGTGGCTTTATGTGGTATTAAGATAAATTAATAATCATTGGAAATTCGCTGAGTATGCAAGTTTGCTGCTACGGGGGTAATGTGTTATATGACGCTCCTTTTTCTATAATTTGCTTAAATCGTGCAAACTATCAGTACATAAAAATAACAGAATAACAGTATTTATTTTGGATAGTATCGTTTAAACGGGATAAATAATAAGAAGTATTGTTTAAAGAAACCATTTTTATTATAAATCTAGCGGTTCCCGGCGTGCGTCGCAGCGTCCAAATATTTTGTTGAAAAATCTTTACCTTACGCTCGCTCATAAATAAATAAACAACAGTTTACTATATATTATATTAGTCATCTGTAGAAATCATAACAGATCTTTCATCCACAAGAATAGCATTGACATTTTTAAATCAATTGGAGCAAAGCCCTAACGTCCTAGGACTTTGATTAGTTGCTAGGGTTAACCTTAATAGCCATGAAAAGTTGCATCGCAATCAGGAAGTAGTAGAGGAGCACATAAATAAACAAATAGAATAAACAAATAGACAAACATTGATGCCTAAGCTAATGCATTTCAAAGTTTAGCTTTTATCAAATCAAAATTAAATTTATTTATTTGTAAAATCAGTTAAAATACTACTATAACAATGTATCATACACAAACAAATAACATTGGTTTTGTGTATTAACGTTACAAGAATGGATTGTTAATTTGAATAAAGTTTTACTCATTATATGTTTGCCTCAGATTGTTTGATATGATTACATTTTAAAATTCTTACCTTAGAAATTTTATAATTCAATTAGTCCATTAAAACATATATTTCGGTTCCCGTATGACCATCATCAGTTAGGACTATGAATGGGTCAACCAAGTAAACTATATATGAGTATTCATCTGAAGAATTTTGTATTGTAGTATTTTTCTCCTGTTTAATTCACATACTTCACAGACTCCAAAACGTATATTTCAAAACTGAATTATCAAATTTCTCATCATGCCTAATCTAATAACTGAATTTAACCTCGAACTACACGCTGGCCCATGCATGCATGAACTCTTAAGAGTTACATACAACTGAGTCAGATACTAGTAATTACTTAATACTTATTACTAGTCAGATATTAAGAGGCATGCATTGTTCAGGAATTAGTTTAGGAATTATGAGAAGTTTTAAAATACAGTTTTGATTATATTCATTGGTGTTTGTGAAGTATGTTTATTAAATAGTTTTAAAAATTACTTCGAAATCCTTCAGCTGGATTCTTAGATGTATTTTAGCTTGCTTGACTCACAGTCGAACTGATGATGGTCCAACTGACGATGGTCCAACTGACGATGGTCCAACTAATGATGGTCCAACTGATGATGGTCCAACTGATGATGGTCCAACTGATGATGGTCCAACTGATGATGGTCCAACTGATGATGGTCCAACTGATGATGGTCCAACTGATGATGGTCCAACTGACGATGGTCCAACTGATGATGGTCTAACTGATGATGGTCCAACTGATGATGGTTCAACTGATGATGGTCCAACTGACGATGGTCCAACTGATGATGGTCTAACTGATGATGGTTTATTTTTTATGATAAGGTGAGATTTCTTATAACGTTTTGACTATCGTAGACAGTCACCACAAAAATATGAAAATAACTAGTGGCTTGAAGGGGCCATAGCCCCTAACCTTGCTCCAATTCTCTTCCTCGTCTGATTCATTTTACTCTTTACAGTATAAGAAGGAACACATGTCAGTTCGTAAACAAAGTACTTAATCACATGTTTTAATGTAAACAAAGCAGACGATTTTAAATCCCCATTCTTTTCTTATGGGGGATTTTTTACGTTATTAGTGAATTTCCTTTGGAAAGTGAACTATTAGCATGACCCGCAAGGTGAAACTTAAGCCCGGGACCACCATAGAAGTTCCTAACGTGACCCCCTGAACACGTTTTGGGGGGTCGTTCAAAATTTTATATATATATATATATATGTGTGTATATATATAGACATATATATATATATATATATATATATATATATATATGTGTGTGTGTGTGTGTATGCACTCTAGTGGTTGCATTTTTTATCCGATTTACTTCAAATTTGGTAGGGACGTTCCTTTCTATAATCTGTTGGACAAGTTCGTTGGGCAAAACAATCGGAAAACTCTAAACCCATTTTTTGGGGATTAATCTTTCAAATTTAGGGTTTTTGGGCCCAAAAAGGGTCAGAAAAGCCCCAGATGTAAAATTAATGCATGTAAAGAGGTGGGAATTAGAGAGGCGAAAGTTTTAAGCCCTCTCTAGTCATTCTAGCATAAATATTTACCGAGTTATTAAAGAAAATGTGTATCGGCTAAACACAGTACGTTGTCTTATGGGGGTTTTACACTAGAAAAGCCTGTTATTCCTTTGTTAGAGTACTTTTACTATCCCCAGCAACCTCACGCCTACTTTAAAGCCTGTCTGGACCTTCTCCTAACCTTATAATGCGCAAAATTGTATTCCCAGCTTTGCAAGTAAATGAAACCAGGAGTATCAGAACAGCCAAAAAATCAATGTTTTCAGATTTCAATAAAAATTGGACAAATTTTTTTTACACATATTTTGAGTTTTAAAAGTTTTTTTTGTGGAAATTCACTTACCTCACGTCAGCGTGCTGCGTGCGAACTCGTTTCTTGTTTGCTGGTAATTTGTTAGAAATACTGTTATTTTTCCCGAGTCCCTGGGATCAAGACCTTTAGTTTGAGCCGTCTCCCATCACCCTGCGATCTGCCAATCTCCCATATTTTTGACTTAAATTTCGCTTACAGAATTATATATAAATATATGTTAAAAATACAAAGTAAACAGTAGTACTTTTTCAAACATTTAGGTTTAAGACATAAGGCAAATTTTAACCGTGAAGTAACCAATATTAATAAGAATTAACCAAATACTAAACTCTTTTCAAAATGTGTAGTGGGGATCTCGATTATTTGTTTCGCTGATGAAGACCCCCCCCCCCTTTCCTCAAATATCATAGCGTAACTCCTTACACCATACTCCCCCCCCCTTCAGTCAGTTACCAGTGGTTAGAGGATCTGCAAATGGGATTATTATATAATATGTTATCTCTCCTTAAGTTTGAGTATGGCCTTTGGTACGCCCCCTTTACACAAAAGATAAGCAGTTCAACTGAACTCCAATAATCTGTTTTTGAACATAATACCTACACCGCGTGCCAAAACCCATGAATAATAATTATAATCCAAACACCTGTATCTAGAAATCTGTATTCTGAAAATTCGAATGTTTTGTGACAGAATTAGCTTGGAAGGGTGATTAAATGGTGTCTACACATTTTGAGAGCGAAATGAGAAATTGCAGCTTCCTACAAAACAAAACAAAACCCTATTGATTGTTATGAAGAATAGAATCGTTATGTTAATAAGCAACAGTATATTTCAGACTAGATCCTACTTAGCACAACTTGTCTGAGAAATCTCACTGCATTGTTTTCCCTTACTTTAAAACAATATTTTATGTTTTGGCTATGAACACATAATTCTTGTGAAACCTCCAAAAGTTTTAATTGCAAGTGACAAAATCTGATCACAAAGAGATCTTGCAGACTATAGAATGGAATTACCACGAATAATCTTCGAACAAGAGAAAACTAATCGACAAGAGCACCGACATAGTTTTGGCTAGAATAGGCGTATAGGTGTATAGGCGCAAAATGTTTTTCCAAAATTGTGTTTCACTAACAAATTAAAGTTAATGTAGAAGCGTAAAGTAAATCACTTAACGTACAATGCTGAAATAAAACTTAATAATTTAAATTTATTCATATTACTTTTGTTTTTTTGTTATTTCAGATATTATTACGAAAATTTTTCATCGCTGAATATTTGTATTTTGTATTCAGTGATGGCAAATTGCAATAGTTTCTTAAATAGCAGACGTATGTTATTTAAGAGATTATTGCGGACATCTTCCATCACTGATTAGTAAAAACAGATACATATTACAGAAAGGAGCAGATACATATTACATTAAAATCACGTACTGTAATAGTTTAATTCTCAAATCAAATAAAACATGTCTTTATTCCAAAAATAAGCAAAAGATTAACAAGGAGCATGGAACTCAGACATTCGGTCTGTGCGCGGAGGAAGAATCCCCGATAGCAATTGCATGTGTTAAATTCTATTTTAATATGCGCAGAGATAAAATTAGACAAATATACCCTGTTTAGCGTAATACCAGGTAGCTAAATGCTTCAACAATATAATTATGTTACATGCAGATTCTATGGTAATCTTCCTCATGTCCTAACCAACACGGCCACGGACATTCAGCCCGTAATTATAACACAAGTCCTCGTTTAAACTGCTTTAATGATAGGAAGTCAGCTTGTAAACGCACCGTTTCTCCCACTATCTAACAATGTTATTTTCTTTATTTAAACATTAGTTTTCGTTTTTTATGTGAACGTTAAAGTAAAGATATCAGAATCTAGACTCCCAGTTCGTAATGTGTATTTTCTACAGAAAAACTCATATACAGGTGCCAAAGAGATAGCTTATGTACAGTTTGTAATTACAAAAAGTGCTCTTTAATTACAGCAAATATTGCTGTGTTATTTACCATGTGCAAATGTGTTCACGGACTTTGAGTTTTTCATAGTTTTTACTGGATTAATCACATATGGACCGCTCAAAACAGAGAAGAACCACATTCTGCTACTGTTCCGGATATACTCCATCTCTTCTCTTCTTTAGGGATATTTATAATCTGTTTTCTCTGAAAGTATTTTGGATTAAATGAATTATTTTATCGTTTAAATCTTTGGTAGTTGACAATAAGTGTTGTGTTATGTCGTGAGTCAAAGATGTTGTATTATATATATATATATTAAATATATATATAAATATATTAAATATATAAGTAATTATATTATATATATATATATATATATATATATATATATATATATTTACAACGATTCAGAGCTTTGGGTGTGGTATTTTATTGTGTATAATATTATATATATAGTAAAGGTATTTTTTAATGTGGTGATATACAAAAAGATAATATGTTCTAATATGTTGAGTCGACGTAAAAAGTTTAAAGCCAAATCACTAAATCAATCAACGTCCTTTTATTAATATTATTAGTTTGTTTTTAGTTAATACTGTCAGCGGTATTTCACTATTCTATACTGGAGACAGAGTGAATTAACGAATAATATATAGCTTAATTATTTTTTACAGTTTAGCAGCAATCTACTCTATGGAGCTGTTTGTAACTGGTAATATTGACCTTAATACTTAATGGTGGTTAGTGTCAGTTCGTTCTCTTACAAAACAGTGAAAGTACGGTCAAAGGTAACGCTAATTGAGGTCATCGAACCTGGGTAGTAGATAGTCATTGAGAAAAGCGAACTTGGGTACTTTGAGAAATAAAATCTACTTCTAATTTTCTAAGGTGTTTTTGTATGGTCAGCTACAGTTTTATTATATTAAGAGGATATTCTCTAGATTTTCAAGAGCAATTTTATATTTCCCTTGGATATTGGAGGTCCGTCCCCCAAGCGTGGGTCTTATGGAAAAACATATTTCCTTAGGTTTTCGTTACATGTGGTTTATCTGGGTCGATTTATTTTAAATAGACAGTTGTTTTAAGAAACATTTGGAACTACAGACTTCCACCGTGCTGTTTACCTTTCAATTGTTTACTGAATTGCACTTTGCGAGATGGGAGATCTCCGTAGGAAAATGGTATATCCGTCATTTGTATTAAAATTACAGATAGATTTAATCTACAGTTTATGGTTTAGTTGATTTTGTTGTGTATGTTATTAATTATTGTATTTCAAAATTATAGTGTTGATTGAGAATAAATGCTTACACTTTTAATTTCACTATGCCTGAAGAAACTGGTTTGGCAAGCCTCGTGGGGAAAAATACATTTTTTCGTGGTTCATTATGTATTAAAACTTAGGAACAAAAATAAAATTAATATATTATAATTCAATACATAAATGCTCTTGGCACCTGAGATAAGCTGGTATTTTTCCAAAATATTTACGTAAACAACCTTTAGATGTCATTTGTAGCTTTTGTTTTCACGATGAACATGTTTCTACGCAAAATAGTAGGCCTACAAAATGTTACCGGTATGGATCCATCTTGTGTGTGTGTGTGTGTGTGTGTGTGTGTGTGTGTGTGTGTGTGTCACAATTAGTGTTTTAAATAAATGTGAATGATATGGAAAAATGTACTTTGTCACGTGTGTGTTTGTAAATCGACAACCATAGAAAAATGGGCTTTTAAAGTTCTTTGACAGCTGCTGAAGATGGACGGTAATTCGTCCAAAACATGGTCGGCGTGGAAAAAAGCTACATTTGACATCCAAAGGTGTTTACGTAAATAAATATTTTGGAAAAATACCAGAATATATTATAAGTTACATTTTAAACATCTAAAAAATATTTATATTAAATTAAGTCTATGATGTGACTTATGATCTTCAAAAAAGAAACTTCATTTTGCAACATCTTAGTTCTTGGAGAGACTGATGGCTTTAGTTATTCGAATATTTTCTCCTTCCTTAATTAGGTATTTTATTAAAATGTTTATATTGCATAATATGTTATCACATAATATCATATTATATGACATAATATATTATAAACAAATCAATATTGTAAGTATCAATCGTCAATTCACATTTACCCCAGGGTAGTAATCCATCCGACCGAATAAATATTGCTGATCCCATCGTCAGCAATAAATAAATATTGAATGTTTTAAGGCCATCGGGGCGAAAACCAAAGGGATTTTCAAATATTTTTGGAATATTTATGACATGTAACGGAATTTGGTAGTCGTAACGGAAATTTATGAATGCTATATGGTGGTGTCTTATAAGAAAAATATTCTCCGATTTTGTACGATCGATTTAATTTATCAAAATTTTTAACCCGTTTTGATTATATATGTATTTCAAAAATTATAATTTTAAATATAGAAGGTATAAACAAGTTTCTAAAGATACTCATATATTGAAAACTTAATTATTTTCTAGCCTGACTCGCCTATTGACAAGAGGTCGAAGCGATGTGGTCCCTTAGGCTGTATGTTTTCGAGGTTGTTCGCAGAAGCGCTTTTGGTGTCCCCCATTCTCAACTTTTACTGATTAATGATCTATTCGTCAAATTGTGCGTTTGCCGGGTTGGTGTCCTGTAAATCGCGCCCAGTGAAAATCGCGCTCAGCACGGTCTCTATCTGGTGTATTTTTATGGCTAAAACGGAATTCCTCCGACGATCGAAGAAATTTACAAAGGTCTAGACATTCCTTCTTCTGCCACAAATAATATGTCTACTTCAAATGTTCAAAAAGTTCCAACATATCTAAAATATGCGAAAAATATAAAAATCTTAAATAAATTATTCGAAATACCCCCGTTTTAGCAAACCTGCGTTACTCAGTAATTTTTTTTCTGAGCTCATTTTCCATACACATTTTTGAGTGAGCAGGTTTGCTACAACGGGATATTTGTATAGAAGTTAAACAAATAAACTGATTCCTATCACACTGTATTCAGATTGTCGACTGGCTAAATGACAAAAGTAATCCTCCGACATTACGCTGTTTTAAAATCAGCTTAAAAACATCGTAAATTTTGTTGGGTTCTTCTTATTTTTTTAATACTTTTTACCTTAAGATAAAGACTTTAATCTAGTTTTTAGAGGTGGGAGATGGTTTTAAATCAAACCCTAACGGAGCTGTGACTCCTGGGGCAGGTAGTCTCGAGGACAATTTCTAGACCCGGCGCGATTTGCACACATTCCTCAGTGGGCGCTATTTTCACTGGTCGCGATTTTCGTACAACCGCCGGGTTCTAGGATGAATGGGTTAACAATGGAACTGGGCCTTCCAAGAATTTCGGGTTTTGGGGCGGGCGGCAAACTATTGTCGGCTTGCGAGTCAAAAAGTCTATAGTTTTATCGAGTTGTTTCTAATTTATTATAATTTGCTCTTTTAATATTTCAAAATTGTTTCTTTAGGCACTTTTTTTACATGGCAAGACACGCAAGCGGTTTTGCGATCCCCAAAAAAATTGCAGCCCAACGGACCACATATCGCTTCCATCATGTGACATCGGCGCACGGACACCATCATCCTCGTTGGCAACATTGATCAATGAAAAGGTACTCTACACACTGATTAACTTGTCATTAGTGAATTTCCTTTGGAAAGTGAACTATTAGCATGACCCGCACGGTGAAACTTAAGCCCGGGACCACCATAGAAGTTCCTAACTTGACCCCCTGAACACGTTTTTGGGGGTCTTCAAAATTATATATATATATATATATACGTTTTTGGGGTCGTTCAAAATTTTTTAAATCAGTTCGACAAGTTCGTTGGGCAAAACAATTGGAAAACTCTAACCCCCTTTTTTGGGTATTTTTAATTTAGAAATTTGAGTTTTTGGGCCCAAAAAGGGTCATAAAAGGCCTAAATGTAAGATTAATGGATACTAGGTTATAGAACTAAACAGGCGAAAATTGTAAGCCCTCCCTCATCATTCTAGCGCAAATATTTACCGAGTTATTAAAGAAAATTAAACTTGAGTAAACACAGTACGTTGTCTTATGGGGATTTCACATTGGAAAAGGCTGTTTTTCATATCTTGATGTAGTTTTATCACTCCTAATACCCCGATACCGATTTTTGATCCTGATGGTACATCCTCCTAAGCTTACAATGCACAACATTGCCATCCCAATGCCTCATTTAAATAGAACCAGGTGTATCAGAACTGCCAAATAACTGAATTTTACATTTTGCTAAAAACGTCACAAATCTTTGTTTATATCCGTTATTTGATTTCTTAAGTTATTATTGGGAAAATTCACTTCCCTCACGTCAGCGTGCTGCGTGCAAACTCGTTTTATTCTTGTGACAACTTTTTTTGTGTGTATTCCTTGAAATGTGTCTTACTATTTATGTAAGAAGCGTCTTTAACATACCACCTATCAATAAAACTAATATAGCCATACAGAAAAATTGACTAATTTCAAGTCATAACCCACTGAACCTAGTATTCTAGAAAACAAAATTAACCCTGGCGGAATTATATTAACTTTCTCAATGACACTTTAAAAAATGGGGCAATCATTCCATAGAAAGAAAACTTCGTTGAGCTTCATGACCATGGCTTTAAACCTCATTTTAATCCACTGCGTAAATTAAATACATCAATAAATATCTTTCTGACTGTCAGAAAAAGTAAATAGTAGCAAATATAACGTAAGAAACTTGTAAATGTGGTGTAGCTTCTTTGGTACATTGTGACTGGTAAACATGAATTTTTAAAACGGCCTGTGGCCTAGGTGGGGGACTATTATGTTCGCAACAAATGATTACCTAAAAGACGGTAGTTGAGTTAGGATAATCCTCTGATCAGGATAGAAGTTTCCAAAGTGACACAGTATCAGAGGCCCTTGGTAGTGTGATGACAGGTATATTTGGGAATGAATTTAATAACTGGCGAGTTATAAAATTTCACTTATTACAGTTGAGCTACATAACTATTTGAACCATTCTTTGTTTAAATTCATTGTTGGTGATATAGTTGCGGACATTCGCAGCCACTAATTGAGAAAAACAAGTTCCACGACGTTCGGGATCTACAATCTGATCCTGTCTTCAGGTGAAAACTCTTTATTAACAATATTATTTTTTAAGATTAGGTAAAGTCAGAAAAATCTTCGGATCAACTGTTGGCATTAGGATCGTTTATCGGTAGTCACTATTTGGATTGAGAGACGACGAGAGTCAAACAATTACAATCAAACAAAGAGACGATAAAGCTATGTACTCAGTGACGAACACCGTGATGCTGACGGTTCGGCTATCAAGGTTACAGTTGCGTCAGCCCTGGGTATTTTCTTAACCGTGTGGGTAATACGGGGCTCCGGTCACGTGAAGTTTCGAGTTTCTACCTGCTTCCCCCATAAAGCCAATGATAACTGAGCCCGTCCCTCCTCAACGGATTATCCGATAGCATTGAATCATGGCTCGTTTGAAAGATGAAAACATATGCAGCGATTCCAGAAATCAGGTGTTTGCCATGACGACTAGTTAACCCATAACAAAAACCATAAATGTTAAATATTTTGGTATTTTCGAACGATTATTATTTTTGATATCAAATTTATCACCTCTGAAAACGTTAAGTATTTTTTTTCTCTATAAAATGAGCCATAAATCAAAAATCTCGTATAATCCGTTGAGAAGGAACGAGCCTTGAATTTTATCATTGTTCTTACGACTGGAGTCCCCTCCTAAGTATATAATATAATTAGACTCAGTGCTCAATCTATCTATAATATTATAAAGAAGAGGTGGTTTCTGTCTGTCTGTCTGTCTGACTGACTGGTGTTCCGCTTAAACGCAAAAACTACTGAACCGACTGGGCTGAAACTTTACACAAAGGTAGATCTTGAACCCATGCAACACATAGGCCTATTCACTTCCTTAAAATCCCCTCGGGCTACGCCCCCTGAACGTCCTAAGTTTTAATGTTTACATTTCAGAAGAAAGTAAACATTTAGAAACTGTGATGTGAACAGCTGAGGACACTTCCATATGACAGCTTAAAGAGGTGAAGCAAGAACAGCTGTTTCAAGCTAACTAAAATTCAAAATTGCATTGACTAAAGAACGGGCAAATAAAACCCCTGTGCAAATAACGGGTACGTGAACTATTCATTTATAATCAAGATGTAGTTATACAGACTTTATTTAAAAGAAAGACTTTAAATTCGAATTCACTAGTTCGCTTTTTTGCAAATTTTACAGCGGTTGAATGTGCTGCAGTATATTGTAAACTTGTTGAATATTTTGGATTAATTAAGATTGAATGACTGTTAAATAAATAATTTAGTCCTAATAAATCATGATTTAAACATCACGGCACGCAATGAAACAGCCGCTTCCCCCACCACTCTACTGTTCCTGCAGTCCATTGCGCATCTTAAGACTCCCGGCTTGGAACCAAAGACACTCGCTAGTATGTTGTTGACTAACGAATAGCGAGATAGGCTACAACGAATTCGGCACTATGCATTTTTATTTTGTAATAAACTATAGCTAATAGATTACCGAAAATATTGATTTAACGCAGTTATATAAAACATTTTCATTCTTGTTTCATTGTTTATTATGTGTTTCCAGAAATGTAACAAGGTTGTTGTACAGGATATGTTATGTGACAAAGTGTTGTTGGTGTTGTTAGAGGGGGCTACAGTCACGCAACATTTCGTTTGTACTTGCTACTCCCATAAGGCCCATGCTTAACTGCTTCGATGTCAAAAATAAGTACCGTGCAATACAACTCTAAAATATTCAAATTTTACGGTTTTTATAGGTTAACTATGTGTGGTATCAAAATTCTCCTAATTTAAATCTCTAGGTATTTATTATCTTTTTAAAATTAACCATAAATCAACGATTGTTGATAATCCCTTGAGGAGGACTGATCTGAAAGTTAACATTGGTCATATGGGGGAAGCAATTAGGAATGTAAAATCATTCATAACTGGAGCCCACTCTTAAGAATTAAGTCCTGTCATTGAAGGAAAAATGTTTTCATTATATGAGAAATAAATTCACGTTCTTGCCTCCTGGATTGTTTAGCGAAATGAGTAATAAAATAAATACATTATACTACTGGAGATGTATTACTAGATGTCGATCAAAATTGTTTCATCTTATATTAAAACCGTATGTGTTTCCATTCCAGAAGTTCGTGTATTTATTTTCAGCTAATAACATATTCTAATTCTAACAACTACGTTTTGCTGTGTAATCAACTACTTTAGAATCAATTGAATCAAAATTTGCGTCTATATAAAACCTTACGGACAAAAAACTAACTTTGAGAGCGCCCTGCCTCTAAACAACGGATCGAGGCCAATCTTTTGTTTCCTTGACTGTGGAAATCAGTCGATAAGCAATCAAGGGGTTTGTTTACTAAAATTGTACTATCGTATTATAGATAGAGAATAAACCTCTAAAAATTTCCTCTATTATGAAATATTTCATTTTAAAATTACCAACTGCAATAAAAAATCCACGTTTGCTGGAACGGATGTAATAATTTATATCGAATATTCTATTTATTTTCGATATTATTGATATGTGGAACATAGTTATAGTGTAGGATTTAGCTGTATTATTGTTTAAGCTTTCAATATTTTTGTTCAAGTAACATGTCGTCGTATCGCAAGGAATCCTTGTTCCCTATCGCGAAATGGGTCTTTAATTAAATCAGGACATGGCCTTAGGCTTCAAAATGGGGAAACCATCCAGGGTTATGATTATATACTTTTAACCACCTGTCCTGAGAATTTCTGATGGAATGTCACATAAACGGATGATATAAACATAAATGTTTTTATCCTCGTAGAAAAAACAGTCTTATTCTTTTAAAAGTTGGGAAAAACAGCCGAAATAAATTATGAACTTTTTACGTTTTGTTTTAGTTTGACGAATCATTTAAAATCCGATAGTCAAATGAGGTAACCGAATTAACATCGAGTTGTCACACAGCGCACGCTGACGTAAGGGAAGCGAATTCCCGCATTACAAATATGATATTGAAACTTAAAACTATCCCAATTTGTACGGAAATTAAACGGTAACTTACTGTGTTTAGTCAATTTACGAGTAAATTGTCTGTAATAACTTTGTCAATAGTTGCGCTTAATTCTGAGGGAGATCTTAAGATTTGTTGAATTTTTACGTCCTATTGTTTAATTAGTATTAATTTGCCTTCCATGGTTATTGTACTCTTTGTGCGCACAAAAGCACTAAATCTGAATGTTCAAATCCCCGAAAAAAGGGATTAGAGTTTCGCGATTATCTTTCCCAACCATCTTATCCAACTGATTGTAAAAACGATTGTCTCTTCCAAACTTGAAGTAAATCTGAGTATAAATTCTACCAATAAAGTAGTGCAAACTAATATATAATTGTTCATCTCTCAAAATGTGCTTAGGGGGTCAACTTCTATATAGACCCCGGGATTTTACCATGCGGTGATGCTAATTGCTCACTTTTCCATCGTGAGTTCGCTAACAAGTCTAATAAGTCAGGAAAATTGTCCTGATAGTTAAAGAGAGAAACGGTAAAAGCAAATCAACTTGTTGTAAGGATAGAGAAAATTAAATGCCCGAAGCGAATTCGCTCACACCGTACACAGAAAGAAAAAATTGTAAAGATGGGATGTTTGTCAAAAATCAAAGAGAAAAATGTTTTGGTAGCATTTATTTCTGAACCGAACTATAAAAAACGCAAAGTCAATTTTCTTGTTAAATTTACTGACATTAAACTATTCACCATTTAAGTAGTAACTTTATCAACCAGGAAAAATACATGGAATATGAGGCTACCTGACATTGTGAGTCTCTCAGATTTAAAGTTTTAAACAAGTTAGAAAAACGATATATGAATCGAGAATCAACCTAAAATATGACTAAAATTTCTATCTGGTCTAATTACGTGTTTACTCCTATTTGTTTGCAATATTTCAAGCATATTGAAGAATATAAATTTGGCTAACACATCGTACAGTACAAATCTCACCGTGAAATATCAATAAGGATGTTTTTACATCCCAAAACCACACCTGACGCACGCTTTCCTCTAAAACCAGTAAATTCCTACTCCGTATTGTTTACAAAACAACTGGCTTTCACTCACCTTCTCGACCGCGTATCCAGCAGCGCGAGGTTATATCCGTGTATAGGTCTACTCCGGTCCCGGTGCACTGACGGTCTGCACTAGACTCCCCACTACCCACTAGCCCCTTGCCCCTTGCCACTTGCCACCGGCGCTCAATTGTACAACAATAGCGATCAAAGTAGCCGCGGACCAACTTATTAATTGTCATTAACTCCGTGCTGTTTCTGCAAAACAGTTTCATTTACTGGTGAGAACCGGTTGGCCCTCCCCCCTCTCCCCCCACTCCTTATCGTCCCCACTAATGGTGTTTGTGGCCAGGGGTCATCGGTTATATCTGTCCGGGTCCGCGTGGGAAGTATGTGAATAACTTTTATTTTCAGATTTTTGGGTGCTTGGTTTACAATTATTATTCCGGGTAAAACTGTTTATTTTTTAGTTTACCACTTATTAGTTCCTAAATGTGTTCGCGTTTCTTCCCGCATCTTCCAGAAGAACGTCTATTCCTGACCTGGACGGATTATCTTAAATCATCGACATATTAAGAGAAAGCGAAGAAGAGAAAACAAAGATTTGTTCATACTATTAATAGGAGGCTCCAGTCACCTGCTTCTATAATTAGACCAATGATCAGTTTAAAGTCACATCCATCTTCAACGGTTTATCCGAAAAGGTTGATCCATGACTCATTTTACAGGTCAAAATAAAAATTTAAAACCTACCGATTCCAAATAATTGTTCAGTAAAATTCCAAAATATTCAATGTTTGCGACTTTTGGTATGGGTTAACTATTTGTGCTTTAAATATTCTGATTACTAAAATCGCTAGATAATGTTTCTTTATAAAATGATTCACAAATTAACGTTTTCAAATAATCAGGAGGGACGGGACTTGAGAGTTAACACTGCCATTAGAGAAGAAGCAGGTAGAAACACAGAATTTCAAATGATTGTAACCCCTCTTAACAATTTATGTTTTGAACACGGTCAATTTCCACAATTTGATGGCACTATTTGATTACCTATGTGATTTTAATAATTCTAGTTATTTTACTATTTGTCTAATATTGCATAGGGATTACTATGATTACCAAAAAAGTCCTCTACCAGATTTAATTTTCCATTGAAAATGTTTTCAATTTTTTTTAACTCGTTCACAATCCATAATATACTAGGGTTATACGAGGAATATGGATACCTCATCCCATCCCATCTTTCCATGTTTACGGGTTCCTTTTCTTCCGGTCACCTGCACAAAATTCCTATACGGAAGACGAGTTTGGTGGCTCCGCCGGGGTTTCCTAATCCACCAATCTAACATCTAATATCTGGTATGTAGAGCAGAGATGGCCGAGTGTCCTCCCGTCCTCCCGTAATATATCATGGGGAGTTCAGCCAAAGCGACCTATACACTTGCAAAACAGCGTTTGGGACGCTGTTGCTTTCGCAGCCTTCACAACATTAAATTTGTCACATGTTATCATCTGTTGTTGCGTCCAGGTTTCCTGATATGGCCAATGCCTAAGTCTCAAGACAACCTGTATCCCATTGACCACAGTTAAAAACTTCAGTTTGTTGATAAGAAAAATAATGTTCGTCAAGACTTTTTTGATAGAGGCTCGATGAAAAAATAATTACCTACGATTCTAGGACAACCTCTGGAGTAAACCTGTGCTTCTAGGGTGTTAGGGAAAATTACTTTATGGGTGTGTCTGGGCATCTCTTCATACGCTAGACGATGTCCACCCAAAACTAACCCAAGAAGTTGATTGCCCTCAGCCCACTTTTAACCACTTTGTAGTAAAGTCTTTATGTAATCAACTAGCCCCTAATTTGTTGACTGATGTTTACGTGAACCAGTTCGGTAATATTAGAGTACTTTTAAAACACGCTAAAAAGAAAGGAATTTTGTAATCAATCTACGTGTAAAAGCAAATACGTTCTTACAAATAAAATATTGAATTGAATGCATTTTTTCTAATTAGGGGTTTAAAATGCAACAATAACAACAATTACCTTATTACAGTTTAAATTACAAAAAATATTAGTACGCGAAGGTTAAATCTTAAAACTTAATCAAAGTAGTTTAGGTGTCATGGATTAATCATAATTGTGAACTTTGCTATTAAAAGCATCAAGTAGATTGTCGGAATCTTATGGGTTTCCCTGAAAAGTTATTTTATTTGTAGGTTTATTCAGTTATTTCGGTCCATTTTTTTATTAAATTATGCCAAGACCTACAACTTTGAGAGCGCCAGTCTGTGCTTGTGCTAGTACCTTGTGTTTTAACTATGCACTTTGAGGCAGTTTTGAATTAATTTACATAAATAAAGTTTATAAAAAGAACGTTCCCTTCACAAAATTCTATGGCAAAACTGTTTCTAGTTGATTTTGCAACATTGGACTCGTATAATGTAAAACTACGATAAAACTAAATATAGAAAGTTAACTAATTAACATGAGAGTATTTCGTTTTAAATAGTTATCTACTGAAATGTAATTTGAGTTTAAAAACTATAGTTAATAGTTTTTGTTAAGACAGTTTAATTTTACGTAACATCACAAATTCAACTGATTAAAGTTCCCTCTTAAAGCAGCACTACATTGCAGAACGCATCAGACGGACTTTGAGTTGTGTGTTATATTCTTAAAATATGTATGGAAATACGATTTCTTAAGCCAAAATGATGCAGTTTAATACCACGCGCTTATTTCCTATCGGCCTAGTTGAAACACCAGTTATTAAATTTACTTTGTTACAAAAAAAAACATAACTACATAATTAGTTACTCGTACAATACCACAATTTGGTATTGATTTTTATTTAAAAAATCGACGTGGAAAATTTGGCGTGGAGTTTGCCAACCAACTTTGGCCGAATAGTTGGGCTCCGGATTACAATCACGCATCAAATTTTGAAAAGGTCTAACGAATAAAGCCGTTAAGTGCTGCGCTCTGAATGTCTAGCTTCCCAACAGTTGCCTTTAGTTCCACTGTTTTCTTTCTGTCGATAAGTCATTTGCAGTCCTTGAAGGAAATGTTTTTTAGATGCAGACAAGGCGATTATTTTTTCCTCGCTGGCTCGCAAGTAAGAACTTGGCCTCGGTTTCGTCAAGGCTGCGCACAAGTTCATGCACAAGCTACAAACCCCACATCCACTGTTGAAGGAACCGGTCCTTCCTGCAGGACTCGGATCCTTGTATCCTTGACCTACAGCCGGTGCTGTCCTCCGTCCTTCAACTTTGGCCCTGTCCCAATCCTCGATCAGGCAACTGCGCGGTCGACCGGCTCATAACCGTACAACTTGCCAAGTTGGTTGCATATTACTGAAGGTTTAGTAGCCGACCTTCGATATTACAGTACTCGATTACCTCCAGGTTCAAATTATTTAACAAATTTCTCAAGGTCTTCAAAAATTGTTTACCCAAAATCTGCAACTATTTCAGCTTCCAAAGTAACAGGATGAAAATTTGTCTTCTAAGACATCAAAAGGAAAATATTTGTAAATATTTAGATATTTGTTTAGAAATACCCCCCGTCTCGCAGCAAACCTGCGTACTCAGCGACTTCCCAAAACCAATATATATACCTCAATGCCACATAAAGCATCTTACTAAATTTCACTAAGATAAAGAACTAAGATCAAAGAATCAAGATCAATATATATATATATATATATATATATTATTATTCTCTGTAAGAATAACATAATGACCATATACAACATAGCTATACACATGGGACATATGACTGTGTACGCAGGTTTGCTGTTATGGGGGTATGTATGCAAATATTAATATATATCAGCGAGACTGTGCCAGCACATTCCCAGTTTTATCAATATATTATCTTCACTTAGTGAGGATAAATAAAATTTCCCTTAATCTCCATAAGAATAACATATATTTTGCACTGTGTTTGGTACCATCGATATCTCAGAAATTAATTGACGTAGAACAATGATTATCAGTTACAATCAAAAATGTATATGTTTGCCAACGGTACTTTATACAGTACTTTTACCCTTCCCTTCCACGATGCAACTTTTTGTTTTTAAGTTGAACCATTGACTATAAATATATATAGTCGATGATTGAACTCAAAGATGCAAACTAAATTATTTCTGTATTCAAATTTCAAAAAAATTTCATAACTCCCAAAAATTCCCATTCGGATAATGCGTCTACTTCTCGAGGTCATAAAAGTAAAATGAAATGACCAAGTAACTAATAGTTAGACATGAGGATAGAAAGATAACAGTAGACTTTACAAGCAGATATGTTCCATAAAGTGTTCCTTTATTTTTAAGGCTAAAGGTGTAACAGGATATTTGGCTGTTCTGATATGCCTGGCTCTTTGTTCTGCATAGTCCAATGTTAACTTTCAAAGCCCGTCCCGCCGCAACGGGTAATCCGAAATCTTTGATTTCTTATTCATTTTAAAGAACCAAAAAACGCCTTCATTGTGAAGAATTTTGATACCACAAATTAGAAAACCCGTAAATACTGAATATTTTGTTATTTTATTGAACAATTATTATTGATGTCAAAATTTTTGTCACCGAAATTGCAAGGTTTTTTTAGTTTTTTTTAATTAATCATAAATCAACGATTTCGGAACTTCCATTGGGGGCGGACTTTGAAAGTCAGCATAACTTTATGGGGATGCAGCCAGAATCGCGAAGTGGTTCGTGAATGAAACCAACCCTTAAAAATAGTTTTTCGTATCCATTTTAGGTTCAACTATAGCTGATAACATATATTTTACCCCGAAACAAAGCCTAGGATACACGTGAGAATTATTTACTCTCAGAGAGTGTGTGTGATTAATTGATGAGTGAACGAAGTGAGGGAATCTAATATTAGCAGAGACAAGTGTTCGATGTCCATCAATGTATGTGTGTGTGTGTGTGTGTGTGTGTGTGTGTGTGTGTGTGTGTGTGTGTGTGTGTGTGTGTGTGTGTGTGTGTGTGTGTGTGCGGTAATTTAGCTGTTGTTTATCACACCCATTTACCATTTCAAGGAAATGTCACTTAGTTGCCTACATACATCGTTTTGTCGGTAGAGCCGAGTGGTGGTTTTAGGGGGAGTAGGAGGCTTTCGGACTGACGCCCCCCTAAACAAATCCTGAATGATCAAACGATTGTACGTAATTTTAAAACCATACTGACAAGTTAATCCAGAGGCATTTAAAGCTGTAATATTAACCGAAAGCAATAAATTTCATTCTCAATCGTTCATGATAACGAGCATAATAAACGACGCGGCGCGCCAACCGCCGCCAACGACAACGGCCAGTGATACGCGCTGCCAACTATGTGGCAACTGACGATAACGATAACAACACCTGCTGCTATCAGTCCGGCCGCGATATGGGGCTGGGGACTGCAATAAATTTATATACCGGATAAATCTCTACCGGAGTATATCTTCCATATGACAAGTTGAGCATTCACATTGGCGGGGTGTTATTCGAGTTAATATAATACATAATACACAATAAACAATCACCATTCCTTTCCACCCCAACTCTGTATATTCGATTCAAATCTTTATTGACTTGAGGGTGGGTTCCAGTCAGGAATCATTTCGAATTTTCACCTGTTTCCCCATAAGGCCAATGTTAACTTTCAAAGCCCTCCTCAACTGATTGTCCGATGTTGTTGATTAATAACTCAGTTTAAATAGCAAATACCCCCATCGCAGCAAACCTGCATACTCAGAGAATTTCCAATGAATACATAACATAACACATTAAAACTTAACAGGATTCATAAGAAATATATTCACAAACAAGCGATATTTAAAATATTAATTATTCTCCGTAAGAATAACATTGGGGATGAGTACGCAGGTTCGCTGCAGTAAGGAACTCAAAATAATGGGTTTTTATGCAAATATCAATAGAACTCATCTTAGTGAAGGCATATGCCAAGTTTCATCCATACACAATCATACATAAGCGATATGTAACATTTTAATTATTTTCCATAAGAATAACATGGGGACCGAGTACCTAGGTTTGCTGCTACGAGAACCTAGCATGTTTTCACAAACTTTTTTTTATGCAAACAACAATAAACCACAACCAGATGAAGAGATATACCAAGTTTGTCAGTTTATGTTCATAAATAAGCGAGATATACAATTTTTCTTTTTCTCCATAAGAATAACATTAGACAACGTACTGTGTTTAGCACTTTCAATATCTCAGTAACCAATTGACGGAGAGCAATGATCAAAATACTAAATTGTTTGTTTTTTTATGCTTAATTCAATGGTAAAAATTAAAATTTGATTTAAATAAAAATTACATGTGGAAACCCCAAAACCCATTTTGGGGTACAAAACCCCCCCAAAACCCCCCTTCGGATGGTGCGATTCGTCTGGTTTTCTAACTCGTTCAAATAAATAGTCCTTTACACATTTTTACCAAATTTAATTAAGATCGGTGTTTACGGACACATATAACCAGAGGCAAACAACTTGCCTTGGTTTGTTTTGAGGGGGAATATATATATATATATATTAATATAAACAAATTTGAACGAATGCTGTTTTTGGCATCTGGGGACCTCAAAACAAAAATTGATCATGGTCTCGGGCTTAACTCTTACCATGAGACCTACGGTAATAGCTTCTTCCCTATAGGGAAAATTCGCTAAAACGTCCTATAAATTTCAGTGAGCATATTTCGATATCACTCAAAATAATTTATGAAACAAATTATAAAATAATCAATATTTTAAATTTTTTGTGGATGAACTACCTGGTATATCGAAATTGTACTCACTGAACTCACTAGGTATTGTTTTGCTCTTTAAGATGAACTAAAAATCAACGATGCTAGGTAATCCGTTGAGGACGGGTCGGGGTTTGAAGGTTATCTTTGATCTTAGGGAAGCATCAGGTAGAGGCAGAGCACTGGGCCCCCTCTTAAGACCCTCGGGATTCATTCAAACAACAACAATGCACACGCTGACTATTGGATAAATATTCATGCAATGTTGCATCCTGTTCCTTCACTATAACTCACCCCAGTATTTTTCAGTAATAAGCTAATCCACATCAGTCAGCTATGCACGATAATTACCAGGCCAAGTTACAACATTTATTAATTAAAAACATACGTTTCAATTACAATTACATAGAAATATGTCAATCCTGTTTTCGAGTCAGATTACACTTAATACATAATACACGATCACCATTCGTTTTAGACCTAATCGCCTTAAGCTATTGCTATTCCTAAACAAATTTGTAAAACAAAAACGTTCGAGAATGATAGGATAGCTTCTTTGTACTAAATAGGGCTCCCACGAGGGGGGGGAACGGGGCACTTTGCCCCAGGCCTCAAATTCTAGGGGGCCTCCGGCCAAAAGAAATAAAATACCAAGAAATTAAAATATAAGTCTCTGAGTCCCCCACAGAATTTTAGCCCCAGCCCCCAATACCCTCGTTGCAGATCTGGTATTAAAGTAAAAAACCTTGAACTCTAAAAAGCAAAATGGATATCACCTAATAAATAGATATAAAGAAAACAACATAGTATTGTATTAAAATATAAACAAATTTAACTATATTTTATTTTACTTTTATGAACATTGTTTTATATAATTATAAAGTTGTTGATTGATAAATTGTATCGTCTTCCAACTCAAATAATAAAGTGCTGCATTGTGCTAAGACAAACATCATTGAAATATGTTATATACGAATCTATGTCTACTAAATTCAAGCGACTTTGTACGCGTGGCTGTTACAAATGTTGAAACATGTTCCGATCCATCAGAAAGTGTTATTGTGCCCGCGCTTGGGCTTGGTCTGCGAGCTGGCAACGAATGGTCGCCTTCCTTGGCCTCAGTTTTAATAGCCTATGAATTCGCAACGTTTGTTTTGTTAATTTCGCTCTCACTCTCCGTCATTAGCTCATGCTTCGGCCTTCCGATCTATGCAATAGAATTTAAACTTACTTCACTTGATTTTTAAATCCAGCGTTCCTTTTTCTATCGTGCACAAATAGGAATACAAAGTGTACAGTGTGTACTCAAATAATTACTAGGGGGATTTCTTTAGAGGGGCTAGTTAGAGGGGACTCTCCTCAACGCCCCCTGCTTCTTCCTTCTTCCATAAGTCTAATGTTAACTTTTAAATCTCGTTCCTCCAGAATGGGTTATTCAAAATTATTAATATTTATGGCCCAAGCTATAAAACAAACAAATTACTCAGCGATTTCGGTCAGCATAACTTTTATATCGAAAATAATAATCGCTAAATTAAATTACAAAACCATTTGGTCATTGTTTTTAATGACACATTGCGGAAATATTCTAAAAATTTTTACAATAATTACTTAAACAACATAAGTTCAACACCACCAACATTGAATTTTAAACAAAGAACATTTGGTCATTGTTTTTAATGACACATTGCGGAAATATTCTAAAACTTTTTACAATAATTACTTAAACAACATAAGTTCAACACCACCAACATTGAATTTTAAACAAAGAACATTTGGTCATATCAAAATTCTGCTTACTGAAATCACTAGGTATTTTTTTATCTTTAAAATTAACCATAAATCAATGATTATGAGTAATCAGTTGAGGAGGTACAGGCTTTTAAGGTTAACTTTGGCCTTATGGGAGAAGCAGGTAGAAACGCGAAATGTTACCTCATTGGAGCCCCCTCTTAATGTAAAGTGGGTTGCGCGAGTGAAAATCCAGGCCGTCTATTAGACGGTCTGGTTAATTTTAACATAAACCTGTTAATTGTAACATTAGGCACATGGACGGCCTGGTTTTCAATCGTCCAACACTCTATACACATTCAACTAGGTCTTGACAGACTCTGTGTACAGATTCCCACAGAAGTGCCGCAGTTCGTTCCCAGATAAAACAGCCATTGAACCGTTGACTCACTGCATTGTGATGTCAGCTTTTACAATCCAACTGCCCGTTAAACCTATTTCCTGTAACACAATCCAGACTTGTCCACCTAAATCTGCTTGACATGTGTGATTTATACGTAACCGCCAGTTGTTTATGACTGTGTGTGTATTGATAAATTGGAAACATGTGTAATGTGTAAAATAACCCCGTCACAGCAAACCTGCATACTCAGCGAATTTCCTAAGAAAATATAACGTAACACATTAAAACACTTAACAGGATTCATAAGAAATGTATTCACAAACAAGCGATATTTAAAATATTAATTATTCTCCGTAAGAATAACATTGGGGATGAGTACGCAGGTTTGCTGCAACAAGGCACACAAATTAATGGGGGTTTATGGAAATATCAATAGAGCTCATCTTAGTGAAGTCACATACCAAGTTTCATCCATATACATTCATAAATAAGCGATATATAACATTTTAAGTATTTTCCATAAGAATAACATGGGGACCAAGAACCTAGGTTTGCTGCTACAGGAACCATAGGCGAAAAATTTTTTTTGTGCAAACAACAATAAACCACAACCAGATGAAGCCTTATACCAAATGTTGTCAGTTTATGTTCATAAAGAAGCGAGATATACAATTTTTCTTTTTCTCAATAAGAATAACATTAGACAACGTACTGTGTTTAGCACTTTCAATATCTCAGTAACCAATTGACGTAGAGCAATGATCAAAATACCAAATTGTTTGTTTTTTTAAGTTGAATTCAATGGTATAAATTAAAATTTGATTTAAATAAAAATCACATGTGAAAACCCCAAAAAACCCATTTTTGGGGTACAAAACCCCCCAAAAACCCCCCTTTGGACAGTGCGATTCGTCTGGTTTTCGAACTCGTTCAAATAAATAGTACTTTACACATTTGTACCAAATTTCATTAAGATCGGACCTTTTTTACGAGAGTTATCGTGCTTACGGACACATACATATATATATATATATATATATATATATATATATATATATATATATATATAAATACATATATAAAAATTTGAACGAATGGTGTTTTTGGCATCTGGGGACCTCAAAATGAAAAGTTATCATGGTCTCGGGCTTATGTCTTACCATGAGACCTACGGTAATAGCTTCTTCCCTATAGGGGAAATTCGCTAAAAGGCAAAGCACTCACTCATCACGAATTCTCCTACTTCCCATTTAACTAAAGAGTTGAAATTTTGTACACTGATTATTTAGCCATAAAATAGGAAAACTAAATGGTTTTTATCCTGATCTGACCATTTAGGGCTCTGCTACATAGAGACCCCTACATATTTCCCATGCATTCCTTATGGACATTCGTTTTTGCTTAAAAGCTGATGAAAACACAAACAGCTGATCTTGATTCGCAGTAGTTCCACGGGCTAACCACAGAATGCAGCACACACAACTGCCATAGTAGTTATAAATCATTTGCGGGGCGAAGCCTGCGGGTAACAGCTAGTTATGTATAATTCTGATTATTCATCTCGGCATCACCTATCATGGAATAAGATCTAAATCGATCATCCCGTAGTAAAAAATATAAAAAACCAAATTGTCCAGATTATCCAAGATATGCCAAACAAAACAGTTCGGTAATGTGATTTTAAGTTTCATCAATTTTTAAACTTCCAGAATGCTTTCCCTTAACTTAACCAAACTGTCAAACACTCGCTGGTTGCCAGCGATTGCTAATATTTTTTTGTAATAACACCAGAGACACTTTCCTAATGAACGACTCAAAACGATTTTAGGAGAAACACACCCAATATTTAGAATATGACAGTTATTTAGTTTTTTAATTACGTAATTCCTGTTTTTGTAAATAATCAAGAAATTACGGTTGTAGGGGGCTTAGTTGAAGAAGCCCCACAGCTGTTCAAAATTAATGTTTGAAATTGTGTATCAGAACCTTTAAAGAAAATTGTTTTAAAATTTAATCACGATACTTCATTGTCAGCACATTGGGGAATAAAAAGTCCACAGAAAAAATAGCAAAAGATTTCGCTTGGAAATCAATGTTTGAAGACATAAGAAATCATGTACGATCATGTAAATTATGTCAATTGCATAACAATCCGTAAAATATAAAAGTGGGGCTAATGAGTTATACATTACCCGAAAGATGTATGCAAAGGTTACACATAGATCTTTTTGGCCCGTTAGTGAGGCCAAAAAGAGGAAATCAGTATATGTTAGTTTGTGTGGATAGTTTTTCAAAATTTTCTTGGTTCGTTCCGCTTAGAAGGGCCACTTCCGAAACAGTAATAAAAGCAATGACGGAAGGGGAACATCGAAATTTAAAACACGCACTGAAAATGTTTCAGAGTAAAACTCAAGATAGGTGTGATAAACATTTAAATTTCCTAATGATAGGTGTAAATCCCGCCCACCATGAGAGTATAGGTACGACACCCGCCATGGCCTTAATGGGCCGAGAATTGATTAATCCTTTAAAACTGGCTTGAACCTCGTCGAGGAGGTAACACCAACTCAGAGTGTAGAGGATAGAATCAGTGAGGTTTTGAAAAACTTGAAATCGGCCCAAAGTAGGATGAAGCAAGCGTACAATAAGAATAGGCGACCATCGCCTTACAAAGTAGGCGACCAGGTGGTGTATAAAGTTTACATCCCCAGCGATAAGGCTAAAAAGGTTAGCAATCATCTTTCGCAGGGATGGAAAGGCCCGTGGACTGTGTTAGAAGTTTTAAATGATGTCAATGTAAAGTTAAAATTAAATGAAGATCCAAAGATCGTAAAGATAGTTCATGTAGCTCAAATAAAAAGGTTTTTTACAAACACAATTTTTGAAAAGCCTATGTTATAAGTATATATATAACAAAATAATAAATTTAAAAAGATAAAATTGTACAAAACAAGTTCTAAGCATGTATGTGTATAGGAGCTAGGTGTGACCGATGGCGACCATGGACATTACACTACTGGGGGTCAGCCAGGTGCTGAGGCTTCACAGGGTATGGAAGGAGTTCGAACATCGATTCTCCGGCAATGTGTGCGCGATCAGTGGCTGTAATACAGGACAGTTAAAGTGCCAAATATTTGAACAACATACTTCCTTCCGTCACACTAGTTTTGTGCTAATTGGTGTCAACGATGTTATGGCAAACATTCCAGTGAATCAAACTAAGAACAAGTCTTAATTAAAATTTTTAACAAAAAAGAATTTTACCGTTTTAATTTCAACCCTCCCCCCAACTTAATATAATTCAATGGAAATAAACAATAGTATCAGAGGCATCAACATTTGTATACAGTCGTTACAAACATTGGCAAGAGTAAAAGTCATCAATTTGCATAAATTTGTTAAACCGTTTAACATAGAAGATGTACATTATTACTAGTGGCGTTATA
This sequence comes from Allygus modestus, assembly GCA_963675035.1. NCBI lineage: Eukaryota > Metazoa > Arthropoda > Insecta > Hemiptera > Cicadellidae > Allygus > Allygus modestus. The sequence goes on along the minus strand of OY776115.1, from coordinate 122,123,171 downwards.
AACAAGGAAGACCAGATCTTGTTCACTTGGCGGCGCCAGCATTCCAACAGCTGATAATCCTTATCAGTGATAAGAGCGGCCCGACTGACCTTCGTTACGGCATCGGCACCCCGCCCCCGCCCACAGACCCCTCATCCGGTGTTGCACCTGCCTTGGCCTCTGACACCTCACTCAACCCGACACCCTAAGTCGAACTACTTCACTACAATCAGCGCACACCGATGCTGCCGCCTAAGAGATGCTGAGTGATGGACGAAGGATGGAACCATACCGGTGGAGTTGTGCGCGACTCGCCCGCTCTGACAGCTGTAGTTTCGATGGGTAAACAAGCATTGTAGAATAAAAAATATGTATATAGAAATATAACTATATATTAATATAGTGTAAATATAGTGTAAATTTATGAAGTACACCTAGGGTTAGAGTCACACCTACCAAAAAAATTGTTGTTGTGTTGTTGTTTATTCGTGTTACGTATCGTCAAATTTGTGTGAAATTTATTCCGAGTTTTTTAACAGAAAAGCCTTCGGCCTGCGGAACCAATTTTTTTTGGACAGGGGGCTTAGCCTATGTAGTGAGTGGATCCGGTGGTGAACTTTAAAACGGCAGTTGCTGCAATGAATACAGAGTCTTATAAGAAGAACAGGTCCCGTGTTAACAATTCTGTCGCTAAATTGAAGTTGGCGCGCTGGAAATCCGTAGTTTTGCTCCTCGCCGCTGTGAAGCGCCTCTAGCACTGCAGACCGGTACCTACCGAAAGCATGAGGTGTTGCCGTGGCCTAGGTCCCTTCGCTCTTGTAACCTTGTAGTAGGGCGGGGTTGGCTGTAGCGAACGGTTGGGGGGAGAAGTGGCTGGGTATACAGCGTGCGCTGCCTCGTGGCCGGGCTCAAAACTAGCACGGCAAGTTTCTTGAAACAGTCTCTGGCCCATAAGACGTGCTCTTCTTATAACACTCTGTATTCATTGGTTGCTGTCTCAATTGATCTAAAAGATAAGAAATAGTTCAGCTCTGAGGGGGACGGAGACGTCTCCCCCTCTCCAGTGGAGTAGATACGGGGGGGTCAGGGGGATATATCCCCCCTTGTAACTTGGAAAAATTAAAATTTCTATTCTTCTTAAATCAAGCTTATGCCTTGTGATTAAAAATAATTGCTGTTACTGAAAACATAATATATGCGTGCAATATCTATAAATAAAATAAATATCTATAAATATAAATATCTATAAATATAAATATCTATAATAAAATATCTTATTTATATTAAGAATGCTGTTCGTGTGCTATATGTAGTAGGCCTAGCAGACGAACTTCACCGGCACAGTATTGTGTATTGGCGGGCCTAGTGGGACTTGAGTCACCGAACAGTCTACCCTCACCCTCACCCCCTAGCGGCCAGCTCGTCAACTAGCGCACCTGACCTTGACGTTTAGGCGGTGACGGTTTTAGTGATGTGCGTTAATTTCCAGTAATTATTACAACCGATACAAGGAATTTTTTAGTACTGGTTACCAATATTGGTTACTTTGTAATCATGATTACTCTCCGTAACAATAGTTCCGTGTCTCGCATGTGTTGGCCTATCAATAATAATTATTGATAGTGACATATGATACCGACATTATTCCTAATGGTAATTATTACCGTTAGGAATAATGTCGGTACTCAACAACTAAGCCCGATTTACAAATGTTTTATGTTAAATACTACTGATTAAATAAAATTAGGTAAACTAAACCATGGAGGAAAATTTAATTTACTCCTTATATTTATTTATGAAGTAACAATTACTTACAGACGTTATGTAATAATAAAGTCATATGTGACTGAGTCTAGCACTCCTCCGATGATGTCTTGCTTCAATGATGTCTTAAATTTTGTATACCGGTATTCGCGCTAGTCAGGAACATATTTTGTTGTATTCCCTAATGAGATATCCCCCTCTTGCAAAGGTCTATCTACGCCAGTATCACTTCTGTCCCATCCGTTCGTGCGTACAGGTCCAGACTAAGGTGTCTTCACATTAGGAAAAATCTTTGAAATTGTTGCGTTTCACCGTTTTGCGAAATTATTTCCTTCGAGGCCGGCAATAATCAAAATCAGATTAGATTTGTTTTGGACCTAGAGGAAAATAAATTTAGTTCGTTTTAGAAAATTTATATCGAGTTTTGCTACAGCGTAATCTTGAAAAGACGCGAAAGAGGTGAGCAAAATTAAATTTTCTCCTTCAAAGTATGTTATTTTTCTCGAGTGAGCAAAAATGAACCATAAATAAATTAAACACCGGGGACACCAAAGCCGAGGCGTGTAAACGAGGACAAATATAAAAAAGTTAAAAGTCAGTTTTATGTGGGATCGCTCATGTTATGTTTTTTCGAAACGTGTTTGTCAATCTGTATGTGGTGAGCGTTGTAATTATTTATTTATTCTTAAATTATTCTTATATTATAGTTGCACCAAAAAAATTTAGTTTAATAAGTTATCAAGCCAAAATGTTGAAATTTCAAATTGATGTTTTTAGAATTTATTGAATTTTAAATATATTGATTGTTGCATGAATTTCAATCAAAAATGGTTTAGATAAATTATAAGTTTAGGTAGGTCAGTCGTAATATTCTGAATTTACTTGGTGACTGATTTAACAACTGTATAAAAGATAAATTGTACAATTTTTAAATATTACTGGGCAAATTGTGAATATAAACTTTTGTGATGTGTAAAATTTGAAGCTGAGGTTTATGTAATATTGAGTAAACTTGTGGATAAAGAAATGTTTTGTTGCATGTCGGAGTAGTGGTAAATAATAGTATACACAGTAGTGAATAGGCTCAATCAATGTGCATTTTGTGGGTTGTTGCTGTCAGGTCCCTTTGCCTTTGTTGAATTAATAATTATTTAAATAATAAAATCAGATTTGTGGAACAGAGTTTGCCCCAATAGGAAGTGAGGGGAGGTGTATAGTAAAAAAAATTGTAACAACTGCATTACACCACCAAGCTAACCTCACAAAAGGATGTTAGGAGGAAATAAAGGGTTCTGGCCGGAACCTAGGAGTGATGATATTATAGCCAACCCGAGCCTCACAGTTAAAAATAATAAAAAATAAATAATAATTTGTACCACATGCTAGTGCTCTGACAGGTGACAGGCATCATATCCTAAATCTTGAATTATCAGATATTACCTCAAAAATAATAATATTAAAATTGACATTACATTAGTTGAAGCAAGTGAAATCAAAAGCTGAAGCCCAATCACATTATTGTGTGATTACTGCATTTGACTTATATTATAAATTAGAACTGTCAGAGTTGCAGGGAAATACACAGAAGTTATTGAACCATACAATAGTTTGTTAATGAATATTCCCAGTGCTCTTTAATAGTTGTTAATGGTTCAAGATTAAAATGTTGTTTATTGTGCAAGTAACTTTAGTATTAGAATAATTTTCAACGGATAATATATTTCAAGATTCTTATAGGTTTTTAGTATAAATTGATCTGATAAACATTTTCTTAATAGATCCACAAGTGATCCTTTGGGTATTTATATATCAAATAAATTCATGGTTTCAGATCTCTTCCACTGTGCCAAACTTTGCTATAACCACGTTAATTGGTAGTTATTTTCCCCAAGTGGGGGGAAACTATAAATTTATGTGAAGAGGTGAAGTCTAGCTGTGTGAATCAAGAAGTAACTAGTAGTAATAATTAGGGTAAGGTTAATTAAACAAGAGAAACCCATTATTTTATTCGCACAAATTAATATCGTTCTTTAGAGAAAGGCGTATGTCAAATACACTTGTTAAATTTACTTTAAATAGACTAGATGTGTGATATTTCTTCTATCACAAAAGCCCAGCTAAAAAAAATGAAAGGTATTTTGCAAATTGTCTACGCAAAAAGCGTATCCCACACTACTCGAGAATACGCCCGAATATTCGGCCGAACATTCTCCCAAACGTGCTTAGCCAATCAACAATGTAAACATTCGGTCTTCTGTGTGTACAGATCCCACACTATTCACGAATACACCCGAATTCACGGCGAATTCGCTAATAGTGTGGGTTCTGTACGAAGACAGAAGTTCGAATTTTTACATTGTTAATTGGCAAGCGGTGACGAATATTCAGTCAAGTTTCGGGAGAATGTTCGGTCGAATATTCGGACGTTATTCCCGAGTAGTGGGACAAGTTCACGTCACGATTGTTAGCCATCTAGTGGGCGAACACCCAGTTTTCGATCATGGCTCGTGACCCGCCAATAAGCAACTGCCCGTCATTCACAGCTGCACAGCTGTTTTTCCTGCCAATTGTTTCCAGTTAGAGCCGGCATCGAGTCAAGGCTGTTCCAAGTTCCAAGATTTATTGGTGTTTGTGACATTCATGTTTTAGGGACCATTCTGGTCTAATTATGGTGAGGAACCGTATGATTTGATGAGTGACGCACATTCGTTAGGGGCGAAACGTTATGTTTATCGTCACCCAGTTTATAAGTCTGAATTGTCCTGCTCAACCTGAGGTACTAACTGGAGGGAGAGTGTGGGTCTAATGGAGCTTGAATTTCAACAAGGAAGAACTAGACAGAAAGGAATAAATGAGGATGAATTAAAGTTTCTTTCATTCTATGAGAAAATTGAAATATGTGTGAATAACATGCTCACATAAGTAGTAGGAAATTGCTTAAAAATCTGTTCAGTAGAAAATTCCCTACAACTTAACAAATTTGAATAATAGCTAGCTGCCGTATTTATGTTCTGTAACTTTGACAAGCCATTATAGTTATTAAAATAACGACTGTTTAGGACAGTTATAAACTTTTTATATTTATCAACTTTTTTATTAGTTTATCTTTATTTTATTTTTAATGTTTTTAGAATAATTTTAATATTTTTCGAAATATATAAACATTTGAATGAATGGTGTTTTTGACATCTGGGGACCTCAAAACAAAAAGTTATCATGGTCTCGGGTTTAAGTCTCACCATGAGACCTATGGTAATAGCTTCTTCCCTATAGGGGAAATTTGCTAAAACAAATAAAAAACTATTACTCTAGTAAAAAAGGTCCGATCTTCATGAAATTTGGTACAAATATGTAAAGTACCATTTATTTGAACGAGTTCGATAACCAGACAAATTGCACCATCTGAAGGGGGGTTTTATACCCCAAAAATGGGTTTTTTGTGGTTTTCACATGTAATTGTTTTTTAAATCAAATTTTAGCGAATTTCCCCTATAGGGAAGAAGCTATTACCGTAGGTCTCATGGTAAGAGTTAAGCCCGAGACCATGATAACTTTTTGTTTTGAGGTCCCCAGATGCCAAAAACACTATTCGTTCAAATTTATGTATATGTATATGTATGTGTGTGTGTGTGTGTGTCCGTTAACACGGTAACTTGAGTAAAAAAATCTGATTTTGATGAAATTTGGCTCAAACGTGTAAAATGAAATTCGTGACTTTAAGTTTGAAAACCAGAAAAATCAGACCATGGGAAGGGGGTTTATGGGGGTTTTAAACTTTCCAAAAATCAGTTTTTTGCATTTTTCACACTACAATTTTTAAAAAACTTGATTTTGGTTTCGACCATGTTGTACATAGACAATTGTATGTGCACACGTATGTATTAATAATGGTTTTTTTACATTATATAATTAAGTAGTCTTAAAACACTTCAAGAAATGGTTCCCCACGATTAAATCAGAGAAATCTGCAATCGCTATTATATTCTAGCAATTTGGATTTATATTTAGAATACCAAGGTGAATTAGTAAATAAGGGAAATGAAAAGTAGAAATGCAAGCAAAGCCAGAAGAGAAGTGACTCAGCTGTAGAGAACCAGTCGAACAGGAGTCAGATGTAAGCCTTCTGCATTATGGGAGTGCTCATGCAGTCATGCAGGTCCTTCATCATGGAGACGTGACTCAGCTGTAGAGAACCAGTCCAACAGGAGTCAGATGTAAGCCTTCTGCATTATGGGAGTGCTCATGCAGTCATGCAGGTCCTTTATCTCGGAGAAGTGACTCAGCTGTAGAGAACCAGTCCAACAGGAGTCAGATGTAAGCCTTCTGCATTATGGGAGTGCTCATGCAGTCATGCAGGTCCTTTATCTCGGAGAAGTGACTCAGCTGTAGAGAACCAGTCCAACAGGAGTCAGATGTAAGCCTTCTGCATTATGGGAGTGCTCATGCAGTCATGCAGGTCCTTTATCTCGGAGAAGTGACTCAGCTGTAGAGAACCAGTCCAACAGGAGTCAGATGTAAGCCTTCTGCATTATGGGAGTGCTCATGCAGTCATGCAGGCCCTTTATCTCGGAGAAGTGACTCAGCTGTAGAGAACCAGTCCAACAGGAGTCAGATGTAAGCCTTCTGCATTATGGGAGTGCTCATGCAGTCATGCAGGTCCTTTATCTCGGAGAAGTGACTCAGCTGTAGAGAACCAGTCAAACAGGAGTCAGATGTAAGCCTTCTGCATTATGGAAGTGCTCATGCAGTCATGCAGGTCCTTTATCTCGGAGAAGTGACTCAGCTGTAGAGAACCAGTCGAACAGGAGTCAGATGTAAGCCTTCTGCATTATGGGAGTGCTCATGCAGTCATGCAGGTCCTTTATCTTGGCTGGAATTCTGAAACTGAGTATTCTCTAAAACTGATTGTCTGAATGAATGATTGCACGAAAATTACTTAATGACAGACAAAACAGTAATCTAGACCAGGGAAAATACTACAGTTGCAAGGATAATATATATAAGAGGCTAATATTATAGAGGAAAACAGTAATAATATGTTTGTCATAGTTTTGATTATTGATTTATTTGCATTCAAACACATATGTTCCATCCTTTAATTACAACAAAATAATTTACAAGCTACAAATGCATAATGGATCTATGAGTGAAATCCCTCCAGTGAAGTACAAAAGATGTATGAAGTAGGTAGGAGGGAGGCAGCACAAAGAAAAATAATATAGTTAACTGAAATTATAGACCTGCATAGGGACCTGTAGGTCAGCATTGGTTGTAAAACCCCTGAAACTGATATGTTTAGATATGTTAGTACTAGCTCTTTGAGTGAGCTACGGGTTCTTCAGTTTTAATTATTATTCATAAAATACCCTATTGTTCAGGCTGTGTTGCTACTGGAATGAGAAAACATTTATGTCTCAATCCAGTGTCAGCAGAGAAAGTCTTCAATGTATTAAAAAAAGTCTTTGATACAAAATGCTCACAAAAACCTATGTTGAGGGAAAAGCTAGCACAGCAGTAACAATAATTCCTTTTGATTTTGGAAATATTAAGGTTTCAATAAAAGCTGATATAACTGATAGTTCTAATTTAAATCAGTATATAATAATATTCATAATTAAAATCAAAGAGTAAACGGGACAGATTTCCTTGCCAAGTTTAGGCACCACATCACACCACTGTCAACCATGTCAACTCATGTGAACAGTGACTTGCACACCACACCACACCAATGTCAACCATGTCAACTCATATGAACAGTGACTTGCATACGCTCAACACAAAACACAGGAAACTCATTTGGTTAAATCTGGTTCCTTGTTTCTAAAATAATTTTGTTTCTTACATAGTTAAATAACAATAGGGAAAATTTGTTTGTTTTAAACTTTTTAACAACTAGTGAATTTGGCAGAACTAAAAGAGCCTTACCCATAGCCTTCATAGTATGTAAATACCCCCGTCGTAGCAAACCTGCGTACTCAGCGAATTTCCAATGCATATATATGTGACTCACTACTACATAGAGCTATTTACCAAGTTTCACAAAAATACATCCATAAATAAGTTATATATAGCATTTTATTTCTTCTCCATAAGAATAACATTAGGGTTGAGGACGAAGGTTTGCTGCAACGAGGAAGATAAGTAATGTGTTTTTTTTTGCAATTATCAATACAACTAAACCAGGTGAAGCTACATACCAAGTTCTTTTAATGTAGGTTCATAATTAAGGGAGATATACAACTTTACTTATTCTCCATATGAATAACATGAGGGCCGAGTATGCAGGTTTGCTGCTACGGGGACTATCAACAAAAAACTTGTTTTTTGTGCTAATACCAATATACCACAACTAGTTGAAGGCACATACCAAGTTTCATCAATATACATTCATAAATAATCGAGATATAGAATTTTATTTATTCTCCATAAGGATAACATTGGACAACGTACTGTGTTTAGCACTTTGAATATCTCTGCAACGGTTGGACGTAGAACAACGATTAAAACACCAAAATGTTTGTTTTGTTGAGCTAAACACATTAATAAACAGAAATGTGAAGTTTTTAGTAAAACTATATGAGAAAAATCTAAAAACCTTTTTCCCATAAGATTAACATGGGACACGTTTTTTTGAATTTTCTCCACAACCACTTAACCTAGATTAATGATTCAAGAATACTCAATTATTTGTTTTTTTAAGCTCTATAAAATGGCTATGCCCAAAATTGAGTATTTTTAACATTTTGAGGTCAAATTTGCAAAAAACCGATTTTTTGAAAATTGTAAACCCCCATAAAACCCCCTTCCCATAATGCGATCGATCTGGTTTTCGAACTTAAAGTCATAAATACTACTCTCCACATTTGTGCCAAATTTTATCAAAATCGGATGTTTCTTTCAAAAGTTATCGCGGTAACGGACATATATATATATATATATATATATATATATATATATATACATATATAAATTTGAACAAATAGTGTTTTTGGCATCTGGGGACCTCAAAACGAAAAGTTATCATGGTCTCGGGCTTAAGCCTTACCATGCCACCTACGGTAATAGCTTCTTCCCTATAGGGGAAATTCGCTAAACTTGTTAGAAAATTATACTCCTAAAAGGGGGATAGTAGTAAACAGTAAAACAATCTGAAGAAAGGTGGTGCATATTAGAAGACAAGTGTTTTATTTTTTGCAGCTCAAAGATAATTTATCATAAAGGTTAATAAGAAATTAGTATTTTTCCAATATCAGCAGGGAGTAGGGCCATAACATAGGATCCTGCCTTGGAGAGGCCAACAGGTTATACAAAAATTCAAGCTGTGAAACAGTGACTATAACTGAATTATTTCTTTACTACTGTGGGGAAAAAATATAACACATGTATGAAAGGGAAAGGCAGCCCCCCCCCACCACCTCTTCCTCGAGTTGGGTGAGGGGAACTGTTACCCCCTCCACTGTTCATTCACAACTCTTGACGAGAGGAGCGGTTGGTTAACATGTTATTGCAACTTATGTTATTATATATTTCTCGCACTAACATTCTTTTACATAGTTGAAAGTTAGTAATTGGCAGAGTAGCAAAGTGGTTAGCGTGCTCGCTTTATAATCTGAAGTTCGCTAGATCGATCATGAGCAAAATCCTGAGAAAATGTTGTGAAGGTTTGATACTGCATCCAGCTGCCATTGCTCATTATGCTATTATGCTATTGGTGGTATAGCCAATGATCCTGGCTATAGAATCAGGCGGTCTTGACAGTAACAAGGCTACACAAGGCATCTCACCCATTCTACACTCATCATTCATTCATATTCGCCATAAAATACGCCCTAGTTGCGTCGGCGTCTTACAGAGGTATTAAGGTATTATTTTTCATTAATGGTTAAAAAGTAACACATACGGCAATAATGCTCTTACAGAACTGTACAAAAATGTAATGATAATAAATTAACAAGTATGGCGAAAAAGTTATAAAAAAAACTAATTGCTTCAGCCAATGGAAAGTATGCAACGACTGTGATTGGGGGGTTAACTTCACCTCCAAATAATCCTGGGGTGGGGGAAGCCACCCCTCGCTACTATTTCCACCTCTTTCCATCAATAGCTAAAAAAAGAACGATGAAAGAAATTCAGAATGTACAAGAAATACTAAATCAACAGGACCATTATAAAATTTGTTTTAATGATAGATTACAATTCCCTATCCACAAATTAACTCTGAAAGTTCTCCAAATTATATAGGAATTACATTTGAATTCCTACTACTACTACTACTACTACTACTACTTTCTCATTTAAATCAGCTTTCAACGTCTTATTTTAAAAATGAAGTAAAACATTTATTAGTAAATAAAGCTTACTACAAAGTCACTGAATTTATGCAGGACAATCTGTGTGATGTAGTATGGTATATAATCATAGGTGTATGAATGTTTGATAAATAAATTTTAAATTTTAGATTTGACAAAGTTTAGTTAGTTGTTATTGCAATCGAATAGTATATTGAGGTATTGACGATTAACCTGTTTATTCAACCTATGTGTATAATTATGAATGTTAAGTTGCAATAATCTTCTTGACTGTTAAATTAACAACAAATTAACAACTAAAATGACATGGGTACTTTAGGTTAACATACTAAAACGCAAGCACATGTCACCATGGTGTTTTAACATTTAACATCAATAAAAAAATTACCACAAAGTAAACTTCTTACCAAATATACAAAAAGCCTGATCATAGCAGATAAGTGGTAATTGCTAAGGTTAGATAATTATAATAATTGCTGTTCATTTTTCAACGGGTGTTACACTAATAAATTAATATTTATGCAAGATTCTTTGTGAATGTATTTGTTTACCACATGGCACTTATACAAAGCATGAAACTGTTTGGTTTCCATAAACTCACTTTCTTTAAATGAATATTTATTTTATAAATTTTAATGACTGAGCAAAGTTTGGTTGTCTTACAAACATGATAACTCCACTCTTTTTCACCCAGTTTTTAAAGTATAAATCACTTCAGACTATTAAAGGATACTAAAATACTTTTCATATTTGTCAACCCTCTCAGTTGTGTGAGCATTCTTCAGTAAAATCTGTACAATTTATGTAATGGCAGCCTAGAGGATTTTAGGTTATGCCTCAGAGAGCCTCGGGAGGTTTATTCCTAAAGATATATATTTCAATGGGTTTCCCAACTGTTAACTAAGAAACGAAATTCCCATTACCCACTAGTCACCTACACTGGACCTACCTCATCCCAAACAGTTTGTGAACTGAACCTACCTCCCAAACATTTTGTGTAAGGCATGTGTAAACATGTGTGAACATAGATAATTATCAACAGCAGAAGCTGGACATTGTTGACTCACTCACAGCAGGTGCTAATGACTTGGTACATTCTGGGCTTTCCCCCATCACTGCTGACCTTGCGTAGTTTTCTGGATGAGTCATTACAACCCACAAGAACTTCACTTGAAAACAGATTTAGCGTAAAAGTAGCTAAACCTTTCATAGTTTACTCACGATTTAGATTGACAATTAAGGATATATTTGTAAGCTATCGATGGCAATGATAATCACTAAACAAATACGTCAGCCACTTCACATGGCCATTATGGGTTTTACTGTGTTGTAAGAAAGTAATGTGACTTAATCTTCCATAGGTCCTAAAAATGCAGGTCTCCGTTTATAAACACTTTGTAGCACTATTGTATAGAAGATTGTATCTTTTTTTCTTCTAGTCCTATACTGGTATTGGTACTCACTACTCAGCAATATACTGTAGACTGCTACAACATTTTACACTAGTAAAAATAATAATCGCACATGACAAAGAAATGATTACCATACGTTAAACCCCTTTTATACATTACGTATACATTTCAGTGGAATATATTGTATATAGGCTTACCACCAGACACTGACACCCATTAAAATGTTATCTTTACTCTTACAGGAGTTGAACATAAATCTAATATGTTTTTGATCATAATTTATGAAATACATTAGAAATAACCATAAAGCAATACGGTATATAAAAGGTTAACTACGGGAAAAAGACAAAAGCACTGCCTGCAATATACAGCCATATAAACAGCTAGTTTCAGACAACAAAAAACTGTTCCAAACAAAGATATTACAAACAACAGCGAGTCAAAATAAATATAGGGTTAACTATTAAAAGTATTACTGTCAGTTCATAGTTTTGTTAGCTTGTTCAACAGATCTAAAGCCAAGAGCACGCAAATAGGAGGGGTGGGTTGTTTCTATTAAAGGTTTTCCGTAGTGATGTTAGTTTTTATTTTCAATAATACATAGTATTTATGTTCATAATTGATAAACAATTATAGGAAATATAGGTAATATAGGAAACAAGAGTTTTGTTAAAGAGAACAATTTCAACAAGTCAAAATCCACAACAATTCTTGGTGGACAAGTTATCTGCCATGTGGGTTAATTTGCATGGCTCACTCACTTTTCTATATCATCCTTAATCCTTATATTGGCCACTAAAGGCAGTTTCTAGTCAGAATTACCTTATATTGGCCACTAAAGGCAGTTTCGAGTCAGAATTACCTTATATTGGTCACTAAAGGTAGTTTCGAGTCAGAATTACCTTATATTGGCCACTAAAGGCAGTTTTGAGTCAGAATTACCTTATATTGGTCATTAAAGGCAGTTTCGAGTCAGAATTACCTTATATTGGCCACTAAAGGCAGTTTCGAGTCAGAATTACCTTATATTGGCCACTAAAGGCAGTTTAGAGTCAGAATTACTGTATATCAGTTACGGGATGTAATAAAAGACCCGATAGGCCTGATGATGACCAGTTTGACTGATCGAAATCGATAGCCTTGAACCGTCTATTATATGTGTTTACCGTCTATATGTGAATCAGTATAAATGTAAATATATGTATATCAGTAGATAATTATGATCAATTTTTGACTCTTTGTTTGGAATTTAAAATCAATAGGGCTGGTGACACTAAAAATTGGCGCAGTAACTCCCAATAAAAGGTTTGTCTAGGGATGTACTTGCAAACTGGCTAGATCATCCCATCTGTATTATGAGTTTTATTAAAACTTCACTAATTTACACCAGTAAACAAGAATGTTTATGGGTCTTTCTCTAAATAACGCCCCCCGTAAGGCCGATCAAGCAATTTCTTTTAAATAAAAATTATATAGCTTAACTAAACACATTTTTTGATTTGCCCACCCCCCAAAAAAAAATCATTTTTTAATCACTATTATATTGACCTGAATAACAATATATTAGTGGCTGAGATGTTTTACACTTATTTTATAGGAAAAATACCTATTTTATTTTACCTGTGTCCACGGAGTTGTGACATGTCCACGGAGTTGTGACATATCCACAGAGTTGAGACATGTGCGTGGTGTTTGCTCAGAAATTATAATTTATACTTTTTATATTGTAAAAAATTAAATTTATAATGGTGCTGCCTTATTTCAATTAAATCAGGGAAGCGGCAAAAATTTATAAACTGTAATGATTACTTAAAAAATGTTTTTCAAACTGAATCGCCTTAAAGTTTATGGAAGAAAGATGAATTGAATCGTTTATTTCAGAAACCACCTAAGTGCGCTTTATTCAACTTTCGGAAAACTAAAAAAAACTGTTTTGCAGCTTAAGTATTGGTATAGTCTCCTTTAAATATTTGTTTACCAAATCAAAAATATGCTATTGGGATGATCTATTTAAAAAAAATTGTTCCTTTCAGTTTTTGAGTAATACATTTTTGAAAAATTGTACTTAGGTGGTTTCTGCAATAAATGAGTACCTATCCAAAGTGTTTTTTTTTTAATTATTGAAATTAAGTAAAATCATTAATTTTTACCTGTTTTGGTATCAAAGGTAATTAACAGACACACTTAAGTATAAAAAAGAGTGGTTTACTAGGCCTAAAGTGAAAAATACAAGTAGACTAACACGCTACAGTGTGCCATTGGAGTATAGTGTCATAGAAGGCTTCATATCCAACAATAATGTATTATTTTCTTTGGGTACATTCCTGCCTGATGTTTCGTCCGAATTTGTCGTTTTCTTATATGATTTGGGCCACCAATTTTTGAAGTTGAGAACATCGTCTGATGTAAGGTGATATACAGTAAATCGGCCAGACTTACTAGCTTTTAGCATGAGCTCTGCATATCATCAGGAGTATAAATCCTGTCCATCTTCCTCAACAGACGCTTTATGCTTCCAAAATCTCGGTCACATGGGAAAATGAGTGGCCACGTACCGGGAAGATGTGAGTTATTGTTTCAAACCGACCTGAGTCACAGAGGTAACTGAAAAAAACTAACAACTCAGTGATAGGTAACCTCTGAATAAACAAAACAACAACAGGAGTCACAAAACAGATGATGTAATCATGGCTGCCAACCGTTGCGAGTGAAATTTACCGCAGAAAGAACCGAAGCGACGGCGCTTGGGTTCTTCCTGAAATAAACGGAATATTTTCAAGGCTGCCAAATAACATTGCTGATATGGAACGTAGGTTATTTCTGCACTAAACGATGTATTTACCTTTTAATTGTACAGTACCACCAAAACCCCATATTTCGAAATATTGTCGTTTAGGTGGTTTCTGAAATAAACTATTCAATTATCATTCGTGAGTGTAAAGTAAAACAAAGCAATTAAGTAGAAACTCATCTAATTAATAATTTGATTTACGTTACATGACTTTTACAAGTTTTCTACAAAAAATAAATTCAAAGTAAAGTAGCTTGGTTTGGTGGCTTTGGTTTGGTAGCTAGCCTAACAACTTGAAATCCTGTAGCATTTCATCAAAAACATATTGGCCTCTAGAGTTGATTAAATTTGGTTGATTTAAAGTAGCAACAACCTCATTTTTGTTTATGGAGGCTTCAGGTTCAGTGGAGAAAACAAATTTGTTTTTGGTGTCACTGCACCTTCGCATAAATCTAAACTGGTAACCTCCTTTCTTGAAACATTTGGTCACACAACCTGCGTAGAAGTTAACGGTTTTCTTTCCAAAAACTTTAATTACTACAAAGTTATTGACTTTGACATTGAGCTCTGAAGGATCATCATGATTAGAATCAGAATCACTGTACATAGCAGTGTATATGGGGTTTTTCTGCTGGGTTATCTCCTGTTTCTTGGCTATAAAAATACAGTCAAGGAAATCCTTAATCAATGTTTAATTGTATATTTAGAAAGTAAAAGAAATACTAACTTGGGCTAGTCAATTTCCAAATTGTCAAAATATTCAAATGTATCATTAAAGTTATTCAAAGCTAAAACTAATTTAACTCAAGCAATGTAAAATGTTAAAAAGATACAACTTGTTTTTGGTTTTGGAGTCTGCATTTGGCCCATTGCATGATGAGGAGACTCCACTTCATTACTGTCACCTGTAGATTCCTCTTGTAGTATGTAGACCATAGTGGGTACATTCCTATTCAAAAGAACAAGTTGCACAGCTCAACTTTCTCGCCTGGATGAATTTGGATCCTTTCACATATATAATTTGGTGAACGCTATTTGTTCCTTTAAATGTTTTTAATTCCGTCGGCTTTAACTGATCAAAATGGGCTATCCTTGACCAGGAACTTGAATGATTTTAACAGATAAACTGTTTTCTTGCAGATGTAGCACAAACTTTTCAAAATTGTCAATGTCAACCCCTTTAGCTACCAAAGAGTCGGCAGTTATTTTCATTGTCCCCCCAATTCTATCAGGGGCATGGGAGGCCTCTGAAAAATGCCACGCTATCATTTCAGCTGAAAATAATTCAGCTAACTGAGACAGTAGTAGTTGAAACATGGTTTTATTCCTGTACTGGGTGGAAGGTCCGTCGCTAAGAAGATGCACAGTTTTCAAAGTTGGGACAAGCTGTTTTATTTGTGTGGTTATGAGCTCTAAATGGGCAACAATAGCAACTGCATCATGCCGAATGTATTCAGATACGGTAACAAATGATTACAAATGATATGGTGTCTTAATTCTCCATTCAAAGAGTCATTATGGTAAAATACTGAAGTGTGAAGACTTATTTGCTGTTTAGAGCCACCAAAGTGAACTGATTGAATTTCCTTCCCGTACTTACATAAATAATTTTCCAAAAAATCAATGTGGAGGAGAATTTCATTGTATTTCAATGTCTTTTTTACATTGTCTACCATCTTGTATTGATGGTATTTGTTAAATTTGTGTTGCATAAACTTAGGCAAACTGTTGTCAAACACTCTTATTAATTCCTCTTTTGTGCATTTAATTTCAACTTTCATTGTACTTTTGCTATCTTTTCTTAATTTTTTAC
Organism: Allygus modestus; assembly: GCA_963675035.1. NCBI lineage: Eukaryota > Metazoa > Arthropoda > Insecta > Hemiptera > Cicadellidae > Allygus > Allygus modestus. The sequence goes on along the minus strand of OY776115.1, from coordinate 122,107,103 downwards.
CAAGATTGGGGCTTTCTTTAGAACCCATTTTTCCAATGTTACCTCCTCCTGCAAATAATCACAGTCATTAACTTTTATACGATTGTTTTTGCAAACTCTACAAGTTCGCTCAAGACAGTTCTTTTTATTATCTTTGCAGCACAGACTTTTAACTATATCGAAAGATAAATTTTCCTCAATGAGCTTATATGTTTTTAGTTTTGCTCCAATGCAAAATCTTCGTGAATTTTGCACAAGCAAGTGTCATGGTTGTTTACTGAGGGAACTTAATCCAAAAAGGTCTATCCCAACAAAATGTGGCATAGCTTAAATTTGTGTACTTTGTTTCCGATCAGAACCTTTTGTGAAGATGTTTGAACGTATCATTTAAAAATCGCTTTTTTTTTATCTTATTCTTTGTTACAGTGTCCATTTTTCCTGGGCAGATTCTGCTGCATTTGTCTTGTTACAAGAACTGTATTACAGCTGCTTTAGTCGCTTCAGACTTGTTTACTACCTCTCTAAGTTTTTTAACTTTAGCCCTAGTCAACTGATAGGCTGTAAGGTACTCAACATATTTAACACACTTGTACTTCTAAATAAAGCTACCTGAAAGCAAAGACACCCATTTTCTTTCTCTTTAGCTTTCTAGATTTTCCATGTTGATTTTTTCTTTGACCTGCTGACAAATTATTTAATTCATAAAAAGTCTCTTTTTTAGCCTATCATCAAGATTAGTGTTACACATTTTTTCTACAGTCTGCATTGGTGTTCTTTTTTTTGGAGACGGTGTGCTCAAAAATTTTGACTTCATCTCTGATTTCTTTTTTATACTTAGCTACTTTCTTCTCCAGTTTCTCAAGCCTCTCCTCAGCTGACTGTAATTTTTTCTCAATGCTTCTTTATTATTCCTTGCCTTTTTTCTGCCCGATTCCACTTGACTAGTTGAAGGGAGTGGATTCCATAATTCATCCCCGTTTTCACTTGGCTGCGGGCTGTTTGCATTTACAAATTCCTACATTTCCTTTGTTTTTTTTTCACACATCTTTTATAACCTTCTCTCCATTTTTTTCTAACCCTCCTTTGATCTCTTTCACTAAATCGTTAATCAATTTTACTTTTCCTTGTTTCCTCCAATCATGCCATCTCTGTCGTTCTTTCATTTTGGTGTGTTCATATTAAGCCATATTCGTATTCTTTAATCTTATCTCTGGCTTTTTGCATGCTTCTACGTTTCTGCTCTATTCTTTTTTCAATTTTGCCTCTGATATCAGTTTTTCTTGGGATTCATTTTGTCTGAAATTAAAAAAGTCCTGTAGTAGGCAGACCAATTAAACCTGGGAACAATCTTCTACTCACATGAATCAAACACAATTATTTCAGAATGCAACAGGCACTGTATGTTTATCAGGCAGGTTAAGCCGGTTAAGAAAATAAAGAAACCTAATACGTAATATCCTATACATAAACATTAGTATCTACTGGTAATATTTGTAGGTGCAAACATGAAAATTCTATTATGAAAAAATAAAAAGGCCAGCCTGCATAAATGTTGCTTAATTTACTTTTAATTTTGACAAATTAATTTAATATTTTTACTTTAGAAAAGCAAATTTAGATTAAGTTGGTAAAAAGATATTTTTAAGTTATTTAAACACAACTAAAACCCAAAATATAACTTTTTATTAAAAGAAACACTCCACTCGTGGACAATTTTCAACTCCATGGACATGGCAAGTCCATGGAGTTGAGGTCCACAGAGTTGAAAAAATTAGACATTAGCCATGTGTAAAGCTACAATTTTGAGGTTAGGAAACACTCTGGATGTTTCTACTGTCATTTAAACACATAAAAAATAGTTTATGCCAAAAAAGAGTTACAAACTATAATTATTACCTCTTTAAAAAAAGTCCTCGGAGTTGAGAAGATGATCTTGAGGAAATCAGAAATAATACAACTTAAGAAAATCTACTTCACTATATCCAGACAACCAACAGCTATTATGCAATAGGGAGGAATACAGAGCTTCCATCCAAGTAGGAAGCAGTGTAGCCAACCCAAAACATGAAATTATTGTACTTTTAGATGGTCCTCGAGTTGAGATGAAATCGAAGGATATTGATTCATTTGTTATAAAAACTTATTGTAAGTAAAAGTTTTTGATAGTTTTGGCATTTAAAATGTTCATATAATTATTGCCAAATAAATTAAAATTTAAGAAGCTTGAAAATATTTTACAAAGCAGATATTAATGGTGAATATTGTTTCTTACATTTGGAAGGGGACGTCCACGGAGTTGAGTTCCTACAAATTTCATATTTTTTTCCCAGGTTAGTTTGACAAGTAAAGAGGTGTAGTTTTTTATGTGATTTTAAATAATATTGACACTACTATTTGTGATAATTAAACTACACAAAAATAAATCATTTTAGTAGTTTTGCACCTGGGACAGTGAAAGATGAGTTATATTGAGAATGACACTTAAGTACTTTTCAGATTTCTTAATAAAATAATTCTACAAGATTAATATTGGAATTTTGAAAACCCATGAGGTCAATGAGGCCCTGAATGTCAATGATTCTCAAACCCCCAAAAGGCACACCTGGAGGTTAAGAACTTTGAGTTGATACCAAATAGTCATAAAAAATAAGACTTAGAGAGGTCGAAAATCACCAAAACAATCTAGATAATCTTTAGATTTATATATTCCAAGATAAAATGGCCATCAAAAGAAGTAAGCTCTCCCACATACAAACGATTCAAGTCAATTTGAATCCCAGATTTTGCTAATTTTCACCAGCAAATGTAGAAGCCATGGTAATTAGGTTCATGTTATTCTTATTCATTATTTCTCACTTCATATCTCTGTGATTAAACAAGGATTACATTTTAAAACAAAGTTAATCAAATATTTATATTTTTGTAGCAATCTTTATATACAAAACTTAGTCAAATGTAACTTTCTTTCCTTGAAACGGTATAATGGTTGATTGTTTTTTCTTTGCTTCCCATGAAGGATGAAGTTTTTCAACCTTTTCTACGACTTGAGGCTTTTGTAAGGTTTTCCGTCTCTCTTTACGATTCCCAAAAACGAGTTTATCCATTTTAGGTTCAGCAGGATTCTTATCAAAACTACCTGAGCTCTGTTTCTTATATGGAGCAGAACTTTGAAACCTATCGAACTTTCCATATTTTCCCTCACTGCCCATTTTTTCCCACTTCTTTTTGTAGTCACAATTAATAAAACTTCCTGACTTAATTGGCTCAAAATGCTCAACTTTTCTACTGGATAAATTGTTTTCACTTGAGAGAGGGACTTGACTCGTTACATACTCTTCATTTGTTGTTGTTACAAAAAATGGGTCTATGACTTTAGGTTTATCTTTTACAGATTTTGCTTTAACATATGGTGAGCTAAGGGAGGTATTTTTCTTTAAATCCCTGATTTTACTGATTCGTTTATTTGCAGTTTTGTTACTGCATTCTTCTGGGGTCTTCTGAATCACACTGGAATCATCTGTTAATATCTTGATTTTCTTGGAATTCTTATCCCTTGTATTTTTATAATTTCTTACATTTTTGTCACTAGCTTTTGACACTTTATCATCCAAATCACTGACATCTTCATCATCTTTATCTTGAGAAGTTGTATTATCTTCAACATCAGATTCTTCTTCATCTTCAGATTTGTCTTCAGTTTCAGATTCTTCTTCATCACCAGATTTTTCTCCAACTTCAGATTCTTCTTCAGCTTCATTTTCTGAATAATCACTTTTTTCTTCCTTTTCACTTTCTGAAGGATTATTTTCACCTCCCGACTGACTACCATCACTTTCTACATTTGCTTGTGATAATTTGCCAGAAGTCTGTTCATTATCTTTTGTTTCTATATTCAACTTTCGCTTTTTACTTTTTTTCTTCAAAAGGTTGGGAACAATTTTCTGCCAATCAGGACACTTTGTTTTAAAATCCCTGACATGAGCTGCTACAAATTTGTGAATTGCAATTGTAGCCAACGCCTGGGATGTTGTTGGAGCTTTTATCTGGAAAACATAAAATGATAATTATAGAAACGTTTATATATAGGTAGTTGTTATTTTATATTTTATGTGAATAGAATAGTTTTAAAATAGCTTTATAAGCTAAAAACTTAATGCAAGATGGTAAAAATTAAAAATCACATTTATTTTTTGTTTTTGGGAAAAAATATCTAACTGCGCTACTTAACTATGGTATGAGTATAAAGACAATTCATACTGAAATATTTCAACAAAAACATATAGTAAAGTTGTGATTTTCAGTGAATGTTGGGATAAAGTCTATCTCAGATACTAAAAGTCTCATATGATACAGGGTTGGAAGGAATGAATTAAAGGATTCTGATTACAATACTGTGCAAATATAGAGTAAGTAATTCTAAAGAATTGTACACCAAAGGTTATAAATCAAACATTTCCCAACTGAAGATATATTTTAGGCGACATAAATTCAAAAACAACATCAACAATAACTTAAATTAGAAATATACTCAATTGGTTACACTTGCAACTTCTTGTAATGAATACTTTTAAACCGTAGTCTACAATTTTAATTTTTAATCCAAATTTCCAACTTGTTCAGTAAGTCTTTTATTCTCAGATTATGTCTAAGAATTCACTGAACCCCAATGTTGGACAGGATCATAATAATGTTAGGAGTTTATAATCTCAGGGTATAGTTTTTTAAAGTATACTCCTATTTATTCCTAGAATTTATGAAGTAATATACAATACATCCTCCTGATAGTACTTTCTATTTTTTATTAACTTTACTCACAGAAAATTGTAATAATTTGCACTAAACTAGTGATACATTATTTTACTGAGCAAAGCTCTCTTTCCCTCACTTTGTCACTTCTTTGTAATGGCATCACAGTGTAATGGCTTTACCGATTGATATGAAATTTGGCCAGTAGCTAGGTGATACCAAGGAGAAGTTTATTCTCTAGAGAGATTCGCAAAATTCCTCCTAGGTTACGCTCCACTGGGTCTTAAAGTTCACATGTAATTGTAATGGAACAAATATTTTATTGGTTTTATGTCACATGTTTTTAACTGACTTCATTTAAATTAAATAAACAGCTGTAAAAAACTGTCATTGTTTTGTATACATTTTTTTAAGTTTGTTTACTAAATTTAGCGTTCTTCCCCGTAGATCTTCTTTGTTCGCCCTTTAACGTTGCAACTGTTGCTTCGCTCATTTATGCGTCTAAAGTGTAACGACAGACCATTCTAGTATTTTTTTCCTTATTTTTGCTATATATTTTAATTTTAATTTTAAAATAATGTATGCAATTATTTTACAAAACAAGATGAACATAATGTTATAGTACCAGGAGACAATTTAACCTACATTAAACACATTTGAAGCGCTTACCCCAATACATTGATAGGATGACTAAGACTAATAACCCAAAAAATTAAGAAGTAATGTATAACATTAATATAAGTGGAAGAAAACAAAACAAAAGAATAAAATACATTTTAAATAAAATTCCATCAAAGGTTAACAATAAAAGAATAATGATTTATAAAAAAATTCATGAATGTTCTGCAAGGGGAGTGTAAGATATTTATTATCACAATAGAAAATGTAAAGAGTTAAACAACAAAAATATACACAACTTACATCAGTTGCTAGCTGTCTGAGGTTTTGAGTTGTTGACAGGGCAAACTTTGAAATTTCATCCTCATGCAATTCCTGAAACGATTAAATACCATCTTCAGTGAAAATAAATATTTTATCTATGTATTTTAAATTGTAATGTGGAGAGGCAGTTTTATTTTTACAAACTAGAATTTGAGTTATCTGTGGAAATATGGATTTTGATGCTTCATGACTCAAAAACGTTGTTTTTACAATGATGCTTGCCTCTCTGTGTATTTATGTTGAATGTTCAGATCTAGAGACCACTAATGGTCTGATTTTTTAAAGTTTAGTATTTAGGTACAATACTACATATCCCCATATAGCCATTTTAAAACTTTTTTTAAGTAATTATCCTCCAAATCCAAAAAAAGAGAAAAATATAAATTGTTCAAAATTGGCTGAAATGACTTTAACGACAGTGGCGTAGTCGTATATTTTCCAGTGTGGGAACGCTGAATATGTTTGTTAAAATTGTAAAAAAGCAAATTATTGTGATATTGTATTGTAAAGCGCCGTTCCCACACGTTCCTGCTTCACTACACCACTGTTTAACGAGTAAATCCAGTTGCCCAAATTTGAGCCAATAATTTTCTTTTAGCAATACCCAACAGCACATATACTTTTCTTTTAGTTTATCTTCTAAAGTCATTCCAGAAATAAGCTTGAAACAGCTTTTTTTGCTTTTGTACCACAAAAGAAAGAACAAACAAGTTATTGTTTTTTCACTCAGTGCTATAAACAAGCACTAGTCTACAACAACTCTGTTTATAAATTGATATGTTTATATAATCATATGATAAAAAACCTAGATTAACATTGAAAATTTGCAAAATTTGTGCAGAATTCTCAGAAAATTTTGAACTATTTCTAGCGAAGAAGCTATGTTTCAAATTTCATTTCAATCCGTTCGGTGGTTCCTGAGATTTTGTGATGAATCAGTATGATTGGATTTATAATTGGGTTTATCTAGATTACCCGCGGCTTCACTCGCAATCACATATAATTTTAGTAAAACACGTAATACAGTGTTGACTGGTCTATGATTGATTCTCATATCTATCTCATCTATCTTCCTACCAAATTTCAGCACTAAAATTCAAGTATTAGTCAACAACACTCTGGATGCCAGTGGGGCAGAGTAACAAATTAGTTTTGGAACTGGGAAAGTCTATGTTATTTATTTTTATTTTTTGTATTATCTACTGCTCTTTCAAATTTAATTTCCAACAATTCGGTAGTTGGTGTGTGATGGCACACTATTATTTCTGCCGCGTCCCTCCTATAATCCTTTCAGTTGGGATCCACTAATGTGAAATATTTATTCTAGTTGTTTACCTTAATGTGAATAACCTTCTTGTGTAATTTATCTGCCTTTCTCTGAAACTTGACCACTTTTTCTTCCTCCCCTTTGGCCCTCCGTAATTTTTGTATAGTCCTCGTCAGTTTGTGTATAATGTGAACTTTGGCTCTTCTAACATCTTTGCGCATCAACACAACCTGTAACAAATGTAACAACCAACGCCTTATAGTACAAAATGCATAAATTGGCAAAAACTGCTTGTCCTTTGCATAACTGACTATCAGACAAAGCCCTAATAGAAATGTTGTCACATAAAAATTGTTTGAGATGAGTTAAATGTGGTAGTGAACAGATAGTTTAGACCAAATTACTAGTTGATTCAGTCATACTTCAGAGCAATGAAATCACCGAATGATACTTACCTGCATGAGATTTGGTTGATTTTGACTAAAAACTAGATAACTCAAGATTCTTGTGAATATGAGTCATAAAAGAGGTGGCAAAATAATTTTAAGTAATGAATATTAGGGTGGTACCAATTAATTGCTAGCAGAGGTGAATTGTAATAATAATACTAATTTCACAATATGCCTACTACTTTTGAGATTTTGTTATTGTGGATGGAATCGTTATTAAACGTTTTCTTTGCCTTCACACCCAACCGTGTTTGATGACTGAAATCTTTCATCATTTGCTGGTTAGTTCCTGGAATCTGGGATCCAACATCAGCTGTCTCTCGTAGACATTTTGAATTTCAATATCTTTCTTGTTATTAAATAAAATATCATTACAAATTTGAGGTATAATGAAAATTTTGAAATAAGGGCACTCTTGACTAAAGTGGGTGGCTGAATTCTTCCACAGTAACCAGAGTTTGTAAAAGCGAGTAGAACGCTCGTAGCGCCCAGTGAATGCTGGAATCACTTAATGAACATGTTCCATGTGAAATCACATTTACTGTTGTCTCGTAGTGGTCTTTGGACTTATCTACGACTGAAGAGACTAAACAAATTCAAAACAACAACAGAGCACACTTCCACACTTCTTTCGGGTTAGTTGAGGTCCAACATTACAGCTCGCTCCAACATCCTCTTAAAGCTAAACGAGTTGATGTCCTGTTCTACGCATGGGTATTTAGCAGACATAGAGCCAGATTGAAAAAGTATAAAATCAGCTAAGTAAATAAAATATAACACCATAAGATTAACACTTGAACTTTGAAAGCTGATATAGGTGGAGGTTTTTTAAAATCCTAAAAGGCACATCTAGAGAGAAAGAGATTTTTACTGATATCAAACATATATTCAAAATAATAGTTTGAGGTGTCAAAAATCGCCAAACGAAAATCAAGAAATTCTTTTAATAATATAGATTCAAATCAGTAAATTATGGTTAAACCTTAACAATGTCACTAAAATCAAGTTATGCTTTTGCATTGTAGCTGAAATACTCTTCAGTTGTTATTAAAGAAATTATTGTGTACATTTTCCATCACTGATTAGAAAAAAAAACAATCTTACAGGTCTCTGTTCACAGTGCTTGGCATGTGGGGGGAGGTAGTGCGAGATAGTGAATACCTCCCACCACTATTCCCCTCAAACGGTTGCGTACAATCAATTCCAAATTTTGCATGACTGTAATGACTTATGATATGTTTACATACACTCTGCTTTGTTTACAATTTAATTTTAAACTAGCTGTATGAAATAATATGAAGCCGTTATAAATGAACGAATATTGACGATATTGAATAAGATTGGTCATTTGGATTAATTCTATTCACATTTGACGTTGATGCCGAGTCTAGGCAAGCGAAGACGATCACGAGTGTTTAGATGCGTAGTTTGCTTCCGCTCGTGTAATTCCAGCTGATTATTTAGCCTACATTGTTAAATGACTTGCTGCTTTGCCGCACATCACTCTCCTGAGTCCCGAGTTACTTGACGCATAGCACAAATGTAAACGGGGACCAAAAGAGTCACAACACGTTTTGACAGAAAGATGCATATTGGTAGGCTGACTGTACTAAGACGCGTGGAGGGGGAAAGGCATTACTGCGCATGCGCAAACCAGGTGCCAACCACCGCAAACAGGGCTGTATCCGTGATGGAAAATGTCTGCAATATTTTATTAAATAACATTAACTCCCTATCACAAATAAATTTTAAATAAAAAATACTCTTTAGTTACTCAATGTTTACTGTAGAAATTCATGTACCGGTACAAGCGAAATAAAACAAAATTACTTACAGTGTTGTTGAAAGTGATTTTGTTTAAAGCAGTACTACTATGATCTTGTTCATTTTCTGACTCAGATTCCGTCTCTTCTTCCACCTTGCCAAGTTTCTGCTTCAACCGAGCGAGGTGAGTGGACAAAGGCTTGTGAGCGGCAACCCTGGCCTTCATTCTCTCCTCTCGTGGAATTCTCGGCTGAAATCAAATTACTTCGGTAACCTAAACTATCATTTCGTTTGTGGATCTCAAACAGTACGTGTCGTTGACATTTTTTAATGAGAACTAACTGTTTGAATTAAATCCTACTTGGGCAACTTGCATGAATTTACCCTCGTTTCTAAGATTTTCAAGGTTGATATTTAAATGTTAAATCAAAATAAATAATAAATCTTTCTTGTTTCTTTGTCCCTTAATACACAATTTTTAAGAATTTTGGTAGGTGACGATTCCTTACTCAATAAACTCTTACACATCAAAAGTCATTATCTAGATAATTATTAGTTATGAAATCTTACCAAAGCCATATTAGCTCAATAAGGCTTCAGAAACAGTAAGAATGTAATGTGGACCATAATTTACTGGTGGTAATAAAGTGATGATTAGTTCATTTACGAGCTAGTGTAGCAGTTATATATTTCCTTAACCTATGCCCTGTTTTACACATTGATACCTAAACCTATAACTGCAGATTGATATTAAGAAACAAAATATATACAAGCTTATGTGTAAATATCACTCCTGTTAACCATATGAAAACAATTAAATGGAATAGGGAAACTGTTAAGGTACCGGTAGTCATTCACACACAAAATACTTCATCTATATCTAATAGAGAATAGAGCAGGTACTTACATTTGATGCTATTGGCATTATCTTATTCAACATTAAAAGTGCATATCTGACAATGCTATCTTCTGATAAAACCTGAAAAAATCAAACATAATTAATCAGTATGGTTACGTTACAACATACAAGGCTTTAGACTTTATTTATTTATTTTTATGGACATTGAACTTGCTTTGGCTATTGCCATCTTGGAGAATAGTTTGGGTCTGTTTGTCTTAAAAAAGATTGTGACTTCTTTAGAAATGGTAATAACTCACCTTATTTTAATACAATCTATAGTAAGCTTTTCGAAATAAGTTGTCAATTTTGTTGACCTACTAGCTAAGTTTTACCTATTTCTTCATGCTTTTATTTAAGACTAGTTGAATGTACCCGTTCTTCGCACGGGTTAGTAAGGTAAGTTAGCTTGAAACAGCTGTTCTTGCTTCTGCTCTTTAAGCTGTCAAATGGAAGTGTCCTCAGCTGTTTGCATTACAGTTTCTGGATGTTTACTTTCTTCTGAAATGTAAACAAAGGAACTTAGGACGTTCACAGGGCGTAGCCCGAGGGGATTTTAAGGAAGTGAATAAGCCTATGTGTTGCATGGGTTCAAGATTTACCTTTGTGTAAAGTTTCAGCCCAGTCGGTTCAGTAGTTTTTGCGTTCACCCGGAACATTAAGACAGACAGACAGACAGAAACCACCTCTTCTTTATAATATTATAGATTTTCTTCTTAAGAAAGGGAGTCAAATGAGGCAGTTTAATCGTGAACTAAAGATGACACTTTGATGATTAACTTAATATTTTAAGTTGAATAATTTTAGAACGATACAATTTAAGACAAACAAAAATTGTTCAACACTAAGAAAAGAGTTTAAGTTATTAAGTAATTTGACCAAACAGTTAAAATAAAATAGAAACAATGACCAAAAAGTCATGAAAGTGAGTTTAAAATTCATGGCCAATTATATTTTGTTCATCCCCTTCAACTTGACTACCTACTAGTACAGCATGTTATTTTACCTCTTTAAAGCGAAAGGTTGGAGGGAACATCTCGATAATTCAAAGTTTTGAAGTCTCCTCAGCCTACCGTCACACTTTTATAAGTTGAAGTTTTAACTTGAAAACATCTATAAATCGAAACTATACAGTAGCCATATTTCTGCAAATCAAAATATTGACAAAAACTGCAGATGCAGTACCTACTATATTTGAGCATCTATCATTCATGTAAATAGAAAATCCCACCCTCCTCTCACCACTCTACACCTACTCCTGTCCAGTATCATTATAGATAGCCCACATTTGAAGGTTTATGAGTGCCAGCGTGTAATTGCAACGTAGTTTTATGTTGGTAAGAAAGAGAGTGAAAACCTGTCTAATAATAGACAGAACCTGATAGAAAAGGACAATAACGCCACCAAACCACCGAACTGCCAAACTGTGAGTCGCTTGTTTGTTTACTCAATGCGTACCTTTGCAATTAGGTGTAAAATTAGGTAAGATTAATTATGATAAACAGTGTATAGAACATTTAAGTAATGATCCAAAGATTCAACGATTCCATGAGTCATCTATTGGTTTTTTGTGAACCTCAAAAAATCAAAGTTTGTGAAAGATAACCTTGATAAGTCGAACCTCAGTAATTCTAAATCTCAGATAGGTCTAATTGAAACTTTTTCCAATTCCTCCTGAGATTTTCCTTATCGAGGTTCTACTGTGATTTTGACAAACCGCGAATCATTTCAGAGTTTCGTTAGACATTATTAAGTTCCAATATTATAAATGTAATGATATCTATAAAAATAAACTCTAGAAATATTTAATCATGATCTAAGAAATTTAACCTTGAGAATGGCTAGTGTCCTGTGTGATTTCCAGAGGAATGATGTTTACTGGACTCCTTTTGAAAATATCGGTGCCACCTTTTAAACCTCCAGTGCCATCCTGTTTATGAATCAGTATAATATTTTATGAGAGGGTCGTCAAAAACCAGGTAGGCCTTAAGTCCAAAACAAATTATATTAAAAACAATTGTATGTTCAAGCCATCAAGTTTCACGTGAGAGGTGGGTCTAGGATGCACAGTGGACCGATGCGACGGTAGAGTGGTGGGGAAACCAATCGGGCCAGTGTGTTTTGAGCCACGGCCGTCGCAACTTCCATATAGCGTCAGTTGTCAGCTACTCACTTCCCCTCCGCCACCACACAGCGCCGCGTGCCCCACCTACCATCTTTCCAGTTGCTCACACTCCCCTCTCATGCATCTCACCGCTTACATGAAATCTGACGGACTGTAGCCTACTCTTAATGAAATTAAGCTGTCAAGGCATTAATTGTAACAAAAGATCAGTTTCTTAACCCCCTCCCTCCACTGACCAATATAACTGCCCGGATAACTTTGCTTAATTAAGGTAATTATATTTGCAATCGTATCATTCCCCAAAATTCCTTCAATTTTATGAACATGTTAAAACCAATCGTGCCCGGAATGCCCAGGTTAAAGATGTAAGAGAATATTGATAAATGTCAAACTTAAAGTCGATGTTCACCCATTTTTTCTGATTCAGATGCTGAATATTTCTGCCATTTTCACAAACTGTCACAACTAAAAGGCGAAACCACGCATGAAATAACCTTAGCCAACATTAAGGTCAGAGAGAGAGCTAACTGAGAAAAATTAAATCACTTGGTAAAGAATCTGCAATAGGCATGCACAAGTTTTCATGATTCTGATATAGACAACTATTGTACCTAAATTTATTATTTTGATACTTCAATTGAAAAAATATGTTGCCCAAGGGTGTTATGAGATAGTATTCAATAATAAATAAAGGTTAAAAATAAAGTATGTCCTGCGCCCATGGCTATTCTTTGAAAATAGGCCTACATTACAAGGTACCTTTAAAACGTCTAGGTCACTGGATATTCTTTTTGTTTTCCTTGAAAACAAATATTTTTCCTTATCTGATGTTGACTTTTCAGCTTGATCTTGAAATCGTTTAACTGACTTTTGAAGCGCATCCTTCAATGTTTGTTTGGCTCGTCTGGCCGGCTCCTTCAATCTGGACACCTGTAGGAACAACACTGTTTTTAAATATTCCGGCTAACATAATCGATCCAAACAGTTACAAAACCTTATTTGAGACTAAATAAAGCTTAAAAATCTTACCTATCCTTTGGTAAGAATCTTAAGTATCCAGGCCTACTCAACCGCAAGACTCAGTGCAAGCACTTGGCCACAAACACTGATCTGTTTCATATCTAGGACGGTTAGAGGGAATTATAGGTATTTCATGGAATTATATTTGTTGTCGATAAGGGGTGTTTTTTATAAGCAATTGACAGTTAAACAGAGTTAGGTCAGTTAAGGACAAGATGAGTAGTAAAGAGGTGGACCAGATATGACGTCACGCGAGACCTCAGCTGCTATATCACATGTACTGAAATATTTTTGTTGCAACAGCTATGGTATTGTTTATTTCAATGTATTAAGCCCTACGCAATGAGGCAGTGGCCGGCTAGGCCTCTGGAGACATTAACATTGTAGTTGTGAAGGTTGTACAGGTATTTTGATTTGAAATAAGTAATTGTGCTATTATCTATTCATGACTTTTCCTGGTCTTCCTAGACTTCATGTCTTTTTGAGTTTGCTAGGCTACCTAAATTTTTATTATATCATAGTGCCTTTTGTAACCCACTTTATCCCACTTTTTTTTGTGCGTTTTTTGATCTACCTTGTTTGTAGATCCCACACGAGATCAAGGGTTTTGAACCACCAAGGTTTTGAACAGCAGTGCCTGCAACAGGTTGGGATAGGTCTGCGAGGCCAGGAACTATTCTCTCTAAAGCAACATGCATGTCAACTTTTTGAGGCAAATGCACCAAATAGAGTTTAATTAGGTATCCTTCTTTATAGCTAAGCTAGGCTATGGAACAGCAGACTTTACAATGACTGGCTGGGAAGTATGGTAGTTAAAGCGCTGGTCTTATAATAACAGGTGTGCTATCGGAGCTAGAACTGCTTAATTAAACTGACCACTCTGCACTCACAGCGGAGCGGCTCAAACAACTATCATAACAGCTTCTATATACATACATATCCCACGTCGTCCCGATTGACCATAGGACCAGTCAGCTTCTTCAAGTTCCATTTGGCACATTTTCATGATGCTGTCATGATCATGGTAGGCAGAGACGCTCATGGGGGGTTGGGGGTGGTTGTCAAAAACATCTTAACCCTTTGCGATCGGAAGGCCAGCAGGAGTGGCCACAACGCAGTCGGCAGCCAGTCGGAATTCTTTCCGTACTAACTTGGTTCCGACGGTCGGACGGCCAACTGTACTGGCCACGTCCCACTACGCGTCACCTCGGTATTTATCATGGCGGCTCGCTCCCCGCAGCTCGGAATTATTTTCACTGGAAACCTTCAATGTTAGCATATGGGATTTAAATTTTAATAAAACGTCTCTCAATTTGTCTTATCTTTAACGATCGTTCATTATTACTTAGTTAAATATACGGCGGAAAAAAAACATAACCCCATTCTTACTATTAAATGTTTATACGGGATAAAACAATTTTATTGTAGGCCTAATTATAATATAAGTGTAGGCCTATACGTAAACGTACAAGTGTTCTTATAATCATGTACATTAAAACTTAAAACTTAATTAAAAATACAAATAAACACAAATCTCTCGAGAAAATCACCAAACACAGTTAAAATAACATAAAACTGAACCAAAACAATGATGATTATGACAGCACTTGTGCCAGAACAACAGGTGTTTATTTTAGTTGTTTACACCACAATTCTTACGATATACTGTTGCAAGCCTGCTGATTGTTTAGTTTAACAATTCCTCACTAGGTTGCAGCACTCTACAGGCATTACACCACAGTTGGAATATTACAAACGAAAACATTGTTGTCGGCCAGTCCTGCTGGACGCCCGAGCGTTCGTTGGATTTCATGTTGGCCAGCACCGCTGGCCGTCCGATCGCAAAGGACAACTGCTGTGGAAAAAAATCCGACTTCCGTGCGCTAATGGCGCGACCGCTGAGGAATAGCGGTAAATATGCATTCCGATCGCAAAAGGTTAACAGGTTTGGGAGTCAGGTCAGGTATGATGGAAGTTGGTAAAAACATTGATCTATTGATCTACTTTTTGAGCTCACGTTTCAACTTTTTTAAGTTACCTACTAATCTGGGCTACGGTGTGTGAGAAGGAAGTTGATTGAATAGCTTAAGACCAATGTAATCCGGATTTTTCTCAAAAAGCTTTAAGTTGTGAGGCACAGAAAGATTGATATTTCTATTTATGGTACTACTGTAAGAATGCTGATGAGCTCTAACAAGGTTGTGTTCTTTAACATAACTAATTAGGCAATTTCAAACATGTAAATACTTGGTACTGTCCAAATTTGCAGTTCTTTGGAGTGGTCAAAGCATGATTCTGTAGGCTTACGTTTCAAAATGCATCTTATCGTTCTTTTTTGGAGGACAAAAATTCGATTTAAATTGATATTACTGGAAAAGCCCCAAAGTAATTCTAGATCTGGTGCGACTCCACCCATCCCCCCCTCCCCCACAATACCACATTTCAAACTCCTAGCACAGACAGTCTGACAATGCTCCACCACTACACATGAGCACCCTACCGTAAAGGCTTTACGGTAATACCCTACCATAAACTGTACAACTGTAATTTGTTAAACAAGAAAATTAACTAACAATCCATAGGGTATTGAATCCTTATCCTTTTTGAGGCCACTGAGTACATTTAAACTCATTTTGATTGATAAGGGCCAGGGAGCTCCTTGTGGTCTACTTTTGTTTTTGGATGTCATATGGAGGCGAGCTTGATTTCAAACATACTTAATTGTATGACAGCAGAGATTATTGACTTGGCTACTTACGTATTTCTCTAATTTAGGATCAGCAGCTTTAACGTTGTTAATCTTCAAAGTCATTATAATGTATTTCAAATCATTTAAAATCTTTCAAGATAATATCTCAAAATTAATGATGGTGAGATGAAAATACTGTTTGCTAATTTGATTTTTAGGTTAAAGACTAATTATTAATTATAACCTAACCTCTAAATATAACATAACATATAACATATAACCTTAATAAGTAAGTTTACTTTTTTTGTCAAAGACCTGCGGCTTGGAAGTTCTCCATGAAGCCTAGATGTTTTCTAAAATCGATTTTCTAAATATACTTTGATTTTACCAGCGTACATATTATGGAAATTCGGAAGTTTATTGCGTTTTTCTTACACCAATACTATAATAGCAGGCAAATGGCCAAACAAATTGACAGTTGGGCAGGTTGGGAGGTTGGGCTGTAGTTAATAGCATGGCTGTACGTGTACGCGTCACTGTTGCCATTTTACCATAAAATACCCCCGTAGCAGCAAACCTGCGTACTCAGCGAATTTCCAATGCATATATATGTATATTAATACCACATAAAGCCACATACCAAGTTTCATCAATATACATTCATAAATAAACGATTTATGACATTTTAATTATTCTCCATAAGAATAACATGGCAGCTGAGTATGCAGGTTTGCTGAAGCAAGGAACACAAAAAATGGGGTTTTATACAAATATCAATACAACTCATCTAGGTAAAGCGACATACCAAATTTCATTAATTTATTTTCATAATGAAGGCAGATAACACGTTACTTATTCTCCATAAGAATAACATGGGGCTGAGTACGCAGGTTTGCTGCTACGGGAGCCTTGGGTAAAAAATTGTCTTTTTGAGCAAATATCAATGGTCCACAACCAGATGAAGCCGTATACCAAGTTTCGTCAGTATACGTTGATAAATAGGCGAGATATAAAATTTTTCTTTTCCTCCATAAGAATAACATTAGACAATGTACTGTGTTTAGCACTTTCAATATCTCGGTAACCAATTGACGTAGAGAAATGATCAAAATACCAAATTGTGTGTTTTTTTAAGCTGAATCCAATGGTGAAAACTAAAATTTGAATATTTCAAAAATTATATGTGAAAAATTCGAAAAACCCATTTTTGGGATACAAAACCCCCCAAAATACCCCTTCGGGTAAAGCGATCTGGCTGGTTTTCGAACTTAAAGTCATAAATGTTGCTTTACACGTTTATACCAAATTTCATCAAAATCGGATAATTTTTACGAGAGTTATCGTGCTCACGGACACATATATATATATATATATATATATATATATATACAGTATCGAACGAATGGTGTTTTTGGGGTCTGGGGACCTCAAAACGAAAAGTTATCATGGTCCCGGGCCTAGGTCTCACCATGCCGACTACGGTAATAGCTTCTTCCCTATAGGGGAAATTCGCTAAAATTCCCTATAGGGGAAATTCGCTAAAATATCAATCGAATGTTATTCCGATCAGCTGGTGTAGAGTTAAGGCAATGCGTCACGTCTACTATTGGCTGATCTCGGTTGATAGCCCGGTAAGTCACACCCTCAACTGGCAATTTATATGTTCGCTATTATAAATAGGTGTACAGTCAATGGTTTTTCATTTATTTTATTCTTCTTTGCCAGAAAGGTTGGCGTAGTTTTGATTGTGATAACCATTTAAAATTATTGACTATGGTTTAAATTGGTTGAGTAGCACAGTGGTTAGCGTGCTCGCTTCGTGATCTAAAGTTCGCCAGATCGATCCCGAGCAAAATCCTGAGAAAATGTTGTGAAGATTCGATACTGGATCCAGCTACCATTGGTCATTGGGCTATTAATTAATGATCCTGGCTAAATAATTAGTCGGTCTTAGTCAGTAACAAGGCTACACGAGGCATCTCACCCATTCTAAACTAATCACATTTGCCTTAGAATACACCCAGGTTGCGTCGGGATCTTTAAAAGATATTAAGATTAAATGTATTTTGAAGTGTTGTAAGCCGTGTTTAATATAACAACACGTAACGTGCTAACAAACAAATCTTTAATCGGGGCTATATGCCTATACTATAATAAAAAACAGGAAAAAATATTTGTATGTGCGTTAATTAAAAGCAGGTGACCTTATTGTTTTGGTTTCTTGCTTGCTTGAGGCTTTTTGATGTGGGATTCGTGTGGTGCGGGTCCATAGACGCGCGCCTTTGTAGCCTATGCTTAAATCCAGCCATTCTTGTGGGCCAACATTATTCTCCCGTGTTCGCAGCATACACTCACAGAAGGTTGAGCATGTTTGCTCAGACCTAGACTGATCATTCGGCATGAATTCTTCACCCTTCAACATGCTTGGCGAGCATGTTCGTTCACTAAATCACTGTCTAAGACGCTTACGTAACTAGGGCGTATTTTAAGGTGAATTTGAATGAATGATGAGTATAGAACGGGTGTGATGCTGGAGAAGGTTAACATGCTGATTTTATGGTACTTTTCCTTTAGCTCAGCCACATCCCAGTTATTTGTAAAGAACACTCTGCTCTTGAATTTTACATTGTTTGTTGTTGATTAGTATTGTACCGGTATTGTTAAGTATCTAAATAAGATTACTAATACAAATACGTTGGAATCTCACTCTATTATTTTTTAATTCGTTGATAAATAAAAATATGTTTAAGGTTTTAAAATGTCAAATGGTTTATAAAAATGCATATTTTACCCCAAAAACAGTTATGTATGATCAATAAATGGTAAATCAATTCATAATTAGTTATGAATTTTAAAACACAAAATCCTAAAATCTATTTATAGTATTAATTTATAAAAGGAAACGCAATTCATACAACATTGGCTAGCAGACTGGCAGCGCCCGTTCTGTTTATTAATCGATCGTTCTGTCAAAAGTAGGTGCAGGAAGTGTTAAATGGGGTGCCTTGCCTGGGAAGAGTTTTCTTATCACATAGGAAAAATTATCTTTTCTTATGGGAAATTAGAAGAATCCAGAATGGAAGTCAGGAGCTCATGAATATGTTGTACAACAATTTAGCCCTTTTTGGGTTGGCTTATTATTCCCTAACAAATAAAGGTAAGATTGTTTATCGTTAGACAATAAAATCCCGGGATCTGCTTTGTTTGAAAAATTAATAGGTATTTTGTAAACCATAATTGTTTTAATTCTTAAATAAAGTATTTTCAATCAAATAAATACTGATAAAACTAACAAATGAAATAGGCCTAGCAAATAATTTGCCCTCCTCTATGTAGGCTTGCCATAGGCTGCAACTGGTTAACATGTTCTCTGCGTAGATCATGTTTAATCATGATAGTTACATTTATTTCCTTGGTAAGCAATCAATAGAAATCTTGCGTGCCGCACTGAATGTGTTGAGTGAGCGTTTAGTGTAAATCATCGCTAGTAGCATTTTCAAATCCCGCTAAGATGCATTTCAAGGCTTTTTCTTAAAAAGCGCAATTAATTAACAATATATCAGCATAATTTCAGTGCTTAAAAAGGCAGTTAAATCCAGTTTTGAAAAATCATAACATTAGCAAGATTTTGCTCAGGATTGGCCTGGTGAACCTCTGATTAGAGGTGCAGGAATGAGCAGTCTAAAGGTGCAATTACAATGGGAAACTTCATTGTAGAGATGTTCATGCAACTTGTGTTGCACAGTAAGAAAGGTCGGCAGAATCTAAAAGTAGTGATGGGATTAACCTAGATAAAAAAAATAATTCAACTCATAGGCCTACATCTCTGCATTTAAACTACTGAAACTCGGTGAAAAGTGGGATGAAAATTGGGCATTTTACTCTTTACCTCCTACTTAACCCATTGTTTGCAAACAAGTGAACTAAGCTGAAGGGTATAAAACATCCAGAACAAAGGCTCTGATTATTTTTATCTGCTGCAGAACTTACTGTGTGGAGATCACTTGTTGACCGTCTAGTAAACAAAGGGTTGAGGGGAAAGTTACCCCCTCCACTGTTCACACACGAGAAGCAATCAGTTAAACATAATGGTATTTAACGATCAGCTGTGATAAAATCTTGAAATAAAAACTAATCAAATTAGGTCTACTTTGTCCAATAGCATACGGAAGGATTGTGATGGGGTCACTTTCCCCTCACTCGCTTGTTTAATAGCTGGTCATCAAGTCATCTCCGAACAGTAGGTCAGTCAGGTTAAAACAACTGGGTGAAAAATGGTTACGATAAAACATCAGTTGTACCATCATTATCCAAAGCATTTTCGATTTCAGATTTCAGCACTGAATTGTGTATACCGGTAACATTTTTTAAATTACATGGAAGGAAAAAATCTGATTTGCAACAATTTTAAACGTGATATTCAAACCCTTTTTTGATTAGTGGATTGTGTTGGCTCAGGTACAGAAGGAGCGGGGGAATGCAGAGACCTCCATGACAGAGTGATCACTCAAGACCTTCACTATGTGCCAGGACCTGACACTTGCACTCTGTGTGTCTGTGACAACGGCCAGCCCAAGTGGTGCAAGGCGGTCCTCTGCTCTCCTCCTCAAGTGAGTATCGGTATCACCCGTCTATTGTTTTATTCTGCATGGTTTTATAATCCGCTTAAAGTATGCTCATGAAGTATGTATCGAGGCGATAACTTATCATGAGGTTTCTACTGACAAGTCTGTTTAGGCTTTGAATTTAGCATACCGATAGCGATATATACGGTCCCAATTCTATCAAACAATTGATCAATAATTTCTTTACTGCCTTAAAACTTGTACAAGCAATGGCATGAGTCATTTACAAAATGTACAACATTGCAATCACAAAACAGTTAATACTTCTAAATTAGAAATTGCTTAGGTAATCATGGACAAATATGCCCTAGAGGCCTTCTTAAATTTATTGTGTTATCTCCACCTTGAGGCAATCAGGCGGCGCATTAAAGAATTTGGCCAAGCAACATTAAACATTGTTTAAACAAATTCAGTTTTATGTTTCAGGAATTGGGAGATCTAAACGTTGGCGAAGAGAACTAAGCTGTGGATATGCTGGACTCAAAAAGCCCACAATTTTTCATAAAATAACTCTAGCTTCTCAAAATTAGATACCGGTACCGGTATGGTTGGAAATATCAACAGGCCACAGTGACGAAAAGTCTCCTTACAAGATTGTAGCCGCTTGAGTCGAAAAACAATTCTAACAATTCTTGAGATGAAAAAAAATTCTATTAGAATTTACTCTAGTAGCTTCTTTTGGAGAGTAAAGATTATACTAGTCTTTTCTGATTCCCTAATGGGCATGAGGATAAAAGCAACTGTTGTAAGCTGTGAGCAGTACATCAACATTCGTGTAGAATTATAACTTCTCTGTTCTATAAATTAGCGAACTGAGTTTTCCCGCTAATTTATTATATACTAGCTGATACTTACCTGTGCTTCACTCAAAGAATTCAGGAAAGACCAGCTGATAACAATTCCTTCTGCAACTACATATGTTTCTGATCCATTAAAACTATTGTGAATAGGAATAACATTGTAACTTTAAGGGCCACTGGAGAGGAGCCCTAAGGGATTGCCAACATGGGAATAGGCCTATATGTATCCCAGATACATTATCTACCTACATTAAAATATTCAGCTCGATTGGTTCAGTAGGTTTTACATTAAAATGGAACATACAAACAGATAGACACCACCTTTCTTTTATACATGTATAGAATATTTTAGGTTAATTGTTTTCATACTTAATCCCTGAGAGCAGTTCATTCTAAATCACATGACTCCGTTCTCAGGACTGTAAGTCGTTTCGAGTGGGCAACTCATGCTGCGAGTTCATCTGTCTGGACGACACGATCCTGAACCGCGATGGCGGCCACGACCTCAACGCTGACCTGGGACTGCGGCTCATCGCCAGCGCCATCACAGCCATCCTCTCTCTCTCACTCCTCTTCTTTCTCATCCATCGGCTGAGGCAGCGCAAGATCAGGGGTGAGTCCGTCCCATATCCTCCATCAGTTATGGGGTTATTTGTGGATAAATCTGTATTGGCTGGGGATAATTATCAATCAGGCCTACTTCCAATTAGAGCTAGTCACAAGTAAATTGTAAATACAGTGTTATCAAGAATCGTTTTTGGAATTTTTACCAAATCCTGTACTGTACTTGATTCTGGCTGCATTTAGGAGTATATCGAGGAGCGATTACTTAGTACTCCTTATTCCTAGCTGCATCCACTAATAAATTAAAAACTCGTAAAAAATGTCGGCAAACCCAAGAATGTTGTGTTTATATTTTATTAGTTTATGCACAAAGTCATGATAATCATAGTAGTTTCTACCCCCCAAACAAAATACCCATATACTTCTGCTCAATACTGAATGTTCTAATGAGCACTCTTCATCTGATAACTTCAGTTTTAAATTATCTAGATACTGGAAGGGACTATTACAGAGTACAAATACAGATTACTGTGACAGACATATGTGCCTGATATTAACGGAACTTTTACTTTCTTAACAAGCGGTTTAAAAACTTTCTTTGCTTTAAAAAAATTATCTGTCATGGCTGTCGCACCACTGTGATGACTTTATCCGCCCTGTTGTCACACTGTTAATGTTGTTTTGCATGAACCATAATTAGAAAGAGGGTCAACTAATAGAAAGGGGTTTTAGAGAACATAGGTAACAGAATAATTATAGTTTTCAACCAGTCTAATCCCCTTGCTACCACGAAGGTCGCCAGAGCCGGCAGATGAGTGAGGACTCCCGCAGTCTCGGCAGTATTGGCTACATTGCCGGCAGTCTGGGCTACCTGCCTCCGGCGTTGGGCTGCCAGGACTACCACTATGAGGAGGCCGCGTCCCATTACCCCCTGTGGAAGCCGCCCGGCAACTACTTCCCCCGGGGGGAGGCCCCTCCCCCGTACGAGGAGGCTGTGGCGGCGGCCCGCGCGGAGGCCGCACTGGCTGCCAGAACCACCCCCGGTGAGCACCTGACAACAGTGTGTAGAGCTTACTGATAGTTACTTCTTGTCATATAGTACTAAAAGATATTTGTTGGAAATCATCTTCAGAATATTAGTGAATATATCCAATCCAAATCCAATACAAAAAATAAAATCCAAAACCCAGACAAAAAACAAATCCAAAACTAAACCAAACCCAAATTTGAAAAAATAAAAATTCCAAACTAAATCCAAAATCCAATCCAAATCCAAAACCAAAACTAAATCCCGCTGCCTTTATTGGTCCGGTTTGTCTTGACATTATCAGATGTATGGAAATTTAGCAATAATTGTGGAACTGTGTGTACAGTTTTGTTGTATTCGTCTAACCATGATCAAACAATTGAGCAGCTGTTTGTTAATGAGAGTGCAATGGTTCAATTATTAGCTTCTTTAGGCAGAGGGTGAATTTCCAAGAATCGCCAGCCAGTGAGGGAAGCTTCCGTTATCTAACTGGTTGCCCGCGCTCAGAGCGTGATACAATGGTTTTTTTTGTAAAAAGAGGAATAAGGCGGGGGGTGTTATCTACAAGACTGTCCATTTAACTTTGAATTTTACCATAAAACTCTATACCATGATCACCATGCAGTACAGTCTTATGGAGAAGATCATGTTACTACCTGAGCTGAATACATTGTTGGTGCTGTTATGTGGGTTGTATGTCCATGCGACTTGCGAGAAAGTGCTTCATTAAATGCTTTCAGGATGGCCAGTTCAATTTACATCACCATTTGAAATACATTGGTTATGGGCGGTGAACGTGGAAACAGAGTAAAGCACACTCCACATTTCACGTTCTAGTGGTTTTATCTTCCACTGCACCTGGTGGATGGCTCTTTAGAGAATCACTCCTGCATTCGCATCAGTGAGATAAGAAACCTATTAACCTATCTCAGAAGTCACCCTGATTTCACAGACCGGTTGACTGTGGGGTGCTATTGTTATAACTTTACTACTCCACTTGGTTTTATTGTTATTATTAACTGTACGAGCACAGTAGACTCTTAGAAATCCAGATCCTCATAGTCCAGACTCCTGGTAGTTTCGAACAATGATCTTGAATTAAAAAAATTTTTTGTTTGCAAATAAAAACAAATCATAAAACTTGACGTTTTAGTACCTTCAGTTTGCAGATTATTACCTGAATTACACAAATTTCAAGAGCTCACTCTTTTGCTAGCACATAAACGCAAATTGTCATAATTGTTTGCCATAAAGGTGGAATTGATGACTCATGCCCACCTGCAGGAAATCTGGATTTTTCAAAATCCCGACCGACCGTCCGCCCCATTAGTCAGAATTTCTGAGAGTCTACTGTATTTGCTATTTACTAACGTTAACTGAAGTTTTAATTATTTAAATCAGACTTAAATTTAAATTGATACCTAAAGGTATATTACAAGTCATTTATTAACATTAATTAATATAATGGTTTAGTAGGTACTGGTTCAATGTGGTTTTATGGTTACTACAGTTACACTGTAGTATCTCGTATGTCAAGTGTTTTTTTAAATTACTATATCTCATATTATTGTATTGTATTGACTTGTAAATGCACTGTCAGTGCCAGTTATCACAAGTGTCTCACACGTTATCACGATGCTGCAGGTACCAGCCTCACGAGCCTGCTACAGCACCAGCACCGCACCATCCCCCTGACCCTGGCCACCGGGCCGCTGTCCCCCCCTCCCCCCGAGACCCGGCTGGCCACCATTCGACCCGACCTCTTCTTCCAGGAGGTGGTCCGGGACCCGGCGGCTCCCCCTGTGGTCACGTCCACCACCACAGCGGTCACACCGACCTACGCCATCGCTGACACGGGTGAGTTAGTGCTCAGAGCGTTTTGAGTATTTTGTAACATGTTTGCTACCAAGGGACGCACACACTTCACTCTGGTCACTCCCACAGACCGAGGAAATCTGTGATCAGTACACATTGACAAGGAGCAGGAGCAGGATAGTTTGTTAGCGACTGTGCAATGCCTAAATTTGCCGACCACCTTAGTTAAATACAATAAACTAAGTGTCATTTGCGAGTCAAAATGCCTATCATAATGCGGGTTGGAAATTACAAATGGATAGAATACAAATGAGAATGCTCTGATGTTGTCACAGCTTGCCAGCAGAGGTCGAAAAATAATGATCTGTGAAATGGGAAAGTTTTGTTAACAGGTACATAAATATTTATTATACATTAGACTGATTGCAAAGTCTGCACTCCTGACTCACATTTGTAAGTCTAAGAGTGTAGAGATGTTTCCTGAAGTGGCCGTGCCCAGTGTCCAGTTATCAAAGAGATAACTGGACACTGGACACTGGACCCATGCTTAACCCAACCTCTGCCCAACTTGACCAACAAGTTTGTGAAATGATTGCCAGCCTCTGCTAGCAGCTTTTTTCCAAGTGTTTGTTCAGAGTAAGCCTGCCATTGCTGGCCGTGTAGGTCCCTGAATCAAAGAATGACATACACCTGAACGTCTTTTCGTAAGCTCATCTGAACACTCATCACCCCCTGTACCTATATGGCCTGGTACCCAACCAAGATGAATAAAGTTGCTTGATGTGAGTTTGCTAAGAGCGTTGTGACACTCCCAGATTAATTTTGACTTGATTTCGTTTGAGTCAACAGCTTTGAAGGCAGCCTAAAATCTGACAAGATTGCTATATGGCTGTTGCAATAGCGTCTGGCAAGGCCTGGATTGGCACAAGTCATGATGCCACAAATTTCTGCTCGAAAAATAGTTCAGTGCTGTCCCAGACTTGCGCAGAGTACTGTTCTGGGTGATTCACTGTATATCCCATAGTCCCATAGCCAGATTTACCTTGAATGAGAGAGTCGTCCGTTTCCCAGACAAGGCTGCCTTTCCTGAAATAGGGCCCTTCCTCAGAGTTCCACTCTTCCCTGGAGCAGAATTGATCAGAAAAAGGTTTATGAAAACCACCTCATGGCTCATGACATCTGAAGTCATCTTAAGCACAGGGCTGTGAGCCACAACTCTGGTTTGCGACCTTCAATCGGTAAGCTGATTCATGTGCTTCTGTCTTGATGAAACATCCAGAGGTAGTAACTCAAGGGCAACTTCTACAGTTGCTGACAGCCTGCTCTTGAAAGCTCCAGTGACTGGAAGTGTGCCTAGCCTTTGTAAACTTGTAAGTTTGGATATGTCCAAAGTCTGGTTCACCTTTTTCCACCAAAGTATTGATCCTAGCATTGTGTTGTGCAGTGGTGAGTAGAAGTGCGCTGCTGGAGACGCAGTGTGTGCGGCCGTCCGTTCACACGACGCTGCCCACGGTGATGGAGGACGATGACTACCGCAGCGAGTGCGAGAACTGCAACATGAGCGAGCAGTTCGACGGAGAGATGGAGACGATGACGCTGCATCGGCGACCCCACGAGGAGGCGGAGGAACCGTTCCCACCGTACCGCACGTCCCTCACACTCCCCACCAACTGCCGGCGGCAAAGGTAGTACTCACTTAGGCTTACCTTACTACTTCAGTTTTAAAATTTTAACTTCTACACCAGTGGCACTCTTTGAATTTAGCGAGACAACAGCCTGAACCTCTGAAAGTCATGTTGGGACCCCAGGAATGAACCATGATGTCTTGCAATGTATGCGTGCTGATTCCTGTGGAGAGGGTTGGCCCTGAGAACAGTGTCCCCATCATTCCTCAGCACAAGTTTTTCCAGTATCTACACCATGGAATCAGTGTACCAGCATGGCCAGTGTACTAGCATTACCAGGTTTCGGAATGGAAACCAGACTGAGGAGCTCCAGGCTGATGGAATGTATTCCATGGTCAAACTGGCTCTGATCAGTTCACCCAGTGATGAAAGAATGATTTTAATGCCTTGTTGAAGACAGATGGGTTGGATCTGAGCAGCCCCAGGGTCTGAGGGAGTTCACAGGTCACCTGCTTTTGCTGAATTTCACAATACAGCTGACAAACGTCCATCGAGTGGCAGAGACTCGCTGTGCCACCGCTCGTCAACTGTCCAGCTCAGGTTGATGAACCTGCCAGGATGCTGCCAGGGAAGTGTGTTCTCGCCATGATCCTCATCACGTCTTGCGAATCATTGACCATCTTGGATTTGGTCTGAACTTTGACTGCTTTTAAATATCTCTATTTTAAGCTCATTCATGGTATATATCCGTCTTTTCCTGGACGTTTGCAAGTAACTTGTCGTGTTCTAGCTATATTTACACCTGAACAATGGGATGAGACTCCAGATTTCAAAACGTCAGGAAACTTAGTTTCCTCTAAACCAGTGATGGCTAATCTTGGTAATATTTTTTTTAACTGGCTATCACCAAAAGTGAATTAAAAACAAATAATTTATGTGTATACCCGTTACAACTTGATCAGGTCACATTCTCTTTTCAAATTCTCATTTGAGGGTCACTTGATTAACTATTTTTAAAAAGCGAGTCTACCATAATTTCCTGGAAAACCTGGGAAATTTATAAATCACTAAGGCACTGTAAGACGCAACTGGTTTAGTGACTCGGTTGTTGTTGTTGACAGATCAACAACGATGAGTACACCGGCGCAGTCCGGCGCTCGAGAGAACTGGTTCAGCAGCATGCCTTCATCAACCTCATCCTCGGAAGACGAAGAGTAACCGACGGAACAGCTCACATTCCAAGAACTGTACATCGGATGATGGGCCAAGTGTCGAATAATTACCTAGTCTACTCATCCGATGAAATCAGAGTCAAAAATGATGAAAGGTTCTCACAACCTTTGAGAACTCGGTGCTCGCGTCAACTGCTTTTTTTTAGATAAATGACAAATGAATTTGACTCTAAATGATCAAGGAAGAATGTTTTATTTTTTGTATGTTGTAAATTTTGTTACATAGTGATATTTATTGGGTGCGTTTATGACACCGTTCTCTTCTCGTGTATGTGCCATGTGGTTACAAAATTAGCATGACAAAATAATTTAAGTTGTAAACTTTTTACTATTTTAAAGCAGGCCTACTATTAGTTTATTAAATAATTAGCATTCCATAAATACATAACTTTATATAATAATTTGCAGGATTCATGTATGACTTGGTTACAGATCGGTCGTTGTCACAATATCAGTCTTGTTTTATAGCTTCGACAAGTTTTAAGTGCAATGAAAAATCGTAATTGTGCTGTGCACAACTAAAACAATTCGTTTAAGGTGAGCTAGTTGTGTATCCCATATTTGTTTATATCTAAAAATTCTGCAATGTCATTACCCTTGTATAGCAGCAAATAATTTTCTCCGTAATTATTGAGGCTTCAGGTTATTGCTATGTTTGAAATGTCCAAGGGCTGTTGTGTATGTTACAACATAAGGGAGTACACAGAATGCATTACATGGTTCATAGGCATAGCATGACACACAATCCTTTTTGGGGGCCATTGGCTCATTATCCAAGTGTTTGGGGTTACATTCCCTAGTAAAAGCAAAACGAATAGTCAGTTTTCACAAAACCTTAAAACTTACTCATTTACATATGTTAGTTATATTTAATATAAACTTCTGATACAAATAATTGTGAGTAACGATTATTATTTTTAATTAAATTAATGTTGAATAGAAAGACAAACAACAACAACAAGTCTGGATGTAGGTGGTGTCTATGTTTAGACATTATCTTATATTATTACATGTATAAAATACGACTCAAAATTTTAGAAAGCTAAATTCAAATTAAGGAAGTGGTTTCTGTCATTTCGTATTGAACCGCTAACAACAATGAACTGCCTCATTGATGACCTGGCCTCTTGATCACGGAATATTGGCTATAAATGATATTCAAACGTCAACAAATTGGCAGGAAATAAACAATGGAATGACATTGTCAGCCATAAATGGCGATCACAAGGCTCCTATCCTACAGTAGACTCCCTCTAGGCCAGCCTTGGATGGTGTGACCTCCCAGAAATAAGTCATCGGCCCATGAGAGGTTTATCCATGTAGGGAATCGACCAGAGTCTATTTGTCTTTTTTAGTTTCCATTCAAAATATAAATAAAACATCTCAGTTCTGTTGATGAGCGACTTTTGTTTCTTTGCTAAAACCATCTTAAAGTTGATTTTTATGTATATGTATGCTATAGGGTTTTTTTTTTTTTTTTGGTAAAAAATACACCGCTGGTTCCGAGGTGGCCAGACTAGATGGGGAGTCTACTGTATTGGCAATAATCGATGATCAAATTACTTTATATCAGCTGTAATTATCGATTTAATTGTGTCAT
Source organism: Allygus modestus (assembly GCA_963675035.1). Lineage (NCBI taxonomy): Eukaryota > Metazoa > Arthropoda > Insecta > Hemiptera > Cicadellidae > Allygus > Allygus modestus. The sequence goes on along the minus strand of OY776115.1, from coordinate 122,077,936 downwards.
ATCAATTATTGTAAATGACCGACTTACCACGTAATAATGAACGTAAATAATGACTGGCCCACGTAATTTTGGCTCAATGGCAACGTAACAGGAACTTCTTTTGTGCCCTCCCCCCAACTCTTCACCGCAATTTTTTTTTTGTTCTTTAAATTACATATTTTAGGTGGGGTATTTTAAGTAATGATTATTCCTCAGTTTTTATCACCAAAACTATTCAAAATAACTCTTTTGGATAAATTTTGAGACTTAAATTAACTCAGTTCCTTAAAAGCATGCCAAATGTGTATCATGATTTTGGTGTTAGAGGTCCTATGTGCAAGTACACGAAAAATATATGATTTAAATTGAATGTTAAATAATTGTTCTACAATATTTATATAACCTTTTATAATGAGATATTTTTTCACTATGCCATTTAACATTTATATCACATTTTGTTTAAAAGCATTTGTTATAATTTTTATTTAGATTATTTTCTTTCATTAAAGATCATTAGTCGTAAACGCTTTGCTACATGACAATTTCTTTTATCGCAAGTGTTTCCAGAATTTTTAGCTTTATTTGACAATTTACAAACTTACTCTTTCTGTGTTTTGTTTTTTACCGATGACTCTCATGGACTCGTACACTTCAACGAACCACAGACTGTTACGTAAATATGCGAAAACAATTCTGTAATTAAGTGTTGAAGATGTGTTCACGTGAACGGTGCAGGTGTGTTTGTTTATCGTGCGCATTAAATGCTCAACGTGTGTATGTGAGACTTCTACAAGGATGCTAGGTGTTGTTACAATGTGAAAGTTTTACATCGTTATTCTCGATATGTGTTAATTGCATTGTAAAGTAGCAGGGACTTTCAAAACACTTGAGGGCTAAGCAATGATTACAAATTTAAAAACGATTTAGTTTCTTTGGAACTTTCGCCTAGAGTATTTTTTACAACTTTTTCGTGGGAATGTGAAATTGTTGATTATTAATTGCTGTTATTTTTGCAGGATTCCCTGCTAACATTGTACAGTTCAATAAAACCAATCCCTTAAAAATTCAAAATAGTTCAAATTTTAATACGTTTTTGGCTAGTCCCATTCTATTTCATGATGATGTAATATAATATTTTAGCTGTGTTTGGGAATTCTGTTATGGCTTACAAAGCTTTTGGTTGAAAAAAATGTAATCAGGTCAGAAAGGTTTTTAAGTGGGAATTTCAGTCACAAAAGCATCATGAATCTGTCTGCTCCCAAAAAAATACTAATAATAATAATGTTTCTGTTTCATCCCTGGTCAACGGAATATCCAAAATCATCGATTTTTAGGAACTCATTATAAGGAACCAAAAATACCTTTATGATTCCAGTGTGAAGGTTTTTAATTTCACAAATATTATTCAGTCAATAAATCTTCAAAATATTTATTAATTGCATTTTAATGGAATAATTGTTTGTGATATCAAAATCCTGTTCGATGAAATAGCTAGGTGTTTTGTGTAACTTAAAATGAGTTATTATTTTGGATAATTCGTTGAGTAGAGAGGACTTGCAATGTTAACATTGGTCTTAAAGGCGAACCAGGTAGAAATGTGAATTCTTTCGTGGTTAGAGCCCCCTCTTGGCACACAACTCTCTTAAATCCATGTGAAGCAGAAAGTCCCTGTTACATGTTACCATTGTACTGTGATCAGTAATCTAGTCTTATTGTTAAAATTTTTATCAATGTTGTAAAAATATTGAGACAAACATTCCTTTTTTACCAACTTTTTTTGTGCGAGGTTTTATAGGCTCTAGTACAGCAGCAACTTAAGTTAGTTGAAGTTATTGTTACTTGTGTGTGTTGTGGAAAACGTTTACATTATGCTGTAGGAGTAAAAATTAAAATAAAATCACCTCTCTATTTTGTCAGTATAATAATACTAAAGAGTCATGAAATATAAATATCCCCGTCGCAGCAAACCTGCGTACTCAGCGATTTTCCAATGAATATATATGTCTTAATAACTCATTAAGCCTCTTACCAGGATTCATAAGAAATATATTCACAAATAAGCGATATTTAAAATATTCATTATTCTCCATAAGAATGACATTAGGGATGAGTACGCAGGTTTGCTGCAACAAGGAACACAAAATAATGGGTTTTTATTCAAATATCAATAAAACTCATCTAAGTGAAGTCACATACCAAGTTTAATCCATATACATTCATAAATAAGCGATATATAACATTTTTACTACTCTCCATAAAAATAACATGCGGAACGAGTACCTAGGTTTGCTGCTGTGGGAACCATAGTCGAAAAATTTTTTTTGTAGAAACAACAACGAGTTCGCACGCAGCACGCTGACGTGAGGGAAGTGAATTTCCACATAAAAACTATAAAAACTCAAAATCAGTTTAAAACATACAATTATTCCAATTTTTATTCAAATCTGAAAATATTGATATTTTGGCTGTTTTGATGCTCCTGGTTCTATTTACCTGCAATGATGGTAATACAATTTTGTGCATTATAAGGTTAGGATAAGGTCCAGTCAGGCTTTAAAGTAGGCGTGAGGTTGTTGGGGATGATAAAAGTACACCAACAAATGAATAACAGGCTTTTCTGAAGTAAAATCCCCATAAGACAACGTACTGTGTTTGGTCAATACACATTTTCTTTAATAACTCGGTAAATATCTATGCTAGAATGACGAGAGAGGGCTTAAAAGTTTCGCTACACGAATTCCCACCGTTTTTCATTCGTTAATTTTACATCCGGGGCTTTTCTGACCCTTTTTGGGCCCAAAAACCCAAATTTCTAAATTTAAAATCCCCAAAAAAGGGGGTTAGAGTTTTCCGATTGTTTTGCCCAACGAACTTGTCCAACTGATTACAAAAAGGAATGTCCCTACCAAATTTGAAGTAAATCGGACAAAAAATGCGACCGCTAGAGTGCATACACACATATATATATATATATATATATATATATAAAATTTTGAACGACCCCCCAAAACGTGTTCAGGGGGTCACGTTAGGAACTTCTATGGTGGTCCCGGGCTTAAGTTTCACCGTGCGGGTCATGCTAATAGTTCACTTTCCAAAGGAAATTCACTAACAAACCACAACCAGATGAAGCGATATACCAAGTTCCGTCAGTTTATGTTCAATAAATAACCGAGGTATACAATTTTTCTTTTTCTCCATAAGAATAACATTGGACAACGTACTGTTTTTAGCACTTTCAATATCTCAGTAACCAATTAACATAGAGCAATGATCAAGATACCAAATTGTTTGTTTTTTAAGCTGAATTCAATGGAATATATTAAAATTTGATTTAAATAACAATATCATGTGAAAACCCCCAAAAAACATTTTTGGGGTACAAAACCCCCCTTAGGATGGTGTGATTTGTCTGGTTTTTGAACTCGTTCAAATAAATGGTACTTTACATATTTGTACCAAATTTCATTAAGATCAAACTTTTTTACGAGAGGTATCGTGCTTACGAACATATATATATATATTTGAACGCATGGTGTTTTTGGCATCTGGGGACCTCAAAACTAAAAGTTATCATGGTCTCGGGCTTAAGTCTTACCATGAGACCTACGGTAATAGCTTCTTCCCTATTGGGTTTGGACATAGGAAATTCTTAAAGTATCTTGATTATTAATCACAGTTTAGGCTAAAGTTAGGATAGGATAATTTATTAAAATTTGTGAAGCATCCCTTAGTTACTAAAATCCACATTTCATCACTCTAAAAATGATGAACATTTTCTGCAGTTTTAGAAAGCAGTAAAAATTATTTACTATCTACAGATGTTACAAAAAAGGATGTAATATCATCAGGTATAACTTGAATTAACTGAAGTTGAAGGTGTACTAGTCGCTTGTGTGTAACGGTTTTGTTGTTATATAAGTAACTGGTAGCCCCTTTTGTTGAGATTTGGATTTGTTTTAAATTGATTGATTCTAATTGTACCATTCGTTTTTATATCAATTGAGTTGTAAATTATTCAATTTAATCAATAATTTGTATTTAAAATTTTACCTTTGATACGCTTATAGTTTTCTGATTGTTATTTTCAACAGTATTTGGTTTTATAAAACAGAAAATTAATATTTAGATGTTTGTTTACTCATTAAGAACCAAACGATTGTACTATCAATCGATAGTTGAAATAGATGTACTATGAATGATATGTGTTTGTAAAACAGTGGTTTATTAACTTGTAATGTTTTATAATTTCATAGGAGGTAATATTTACATACTATCAATAATAAACATCTAAAAGTATATCTGCAGACTATAGTTGCAGTCAATTAGCGGTCAATCATTGTTTTGTAAAAGCCTGGATATGTCTGATCAAATTTTGTGCAAGAAAAATTATAATTAGAAAGCTTTATGGTTATTATGTATTTTCTATTTCTTAACATAAACTAAAAATTTCTGATACTTAAGTCCTAAAAACAATTATTTTCAGGTTAATAAATTAACTTTGGCCGATTCATTCTTGCCGAATGATTTGCTGTGACCTGTTTTGTTCCATATGTTGGGAGGTTTTAATACCTATCTGCCATTATTATTTTTAACTAAATTCCTAAATACAGTGATGAGATTTTCTCTTCCATGCAATAGCTGCTGTCCCGATTCTTATATGACTTTACTACAATTACAGTCTCATGCAGTTATTAATTTTACAAGACAGTACAAAACAATAAATTGTTACAAATAACTTTAATTGTGTTATAAGTTTTTACTGCGCTCAAATATGAATTTGACGTGTTGAAAGTTGTGCAGTCAATAGATTTGTTAAGATTATTGTTATTTTTTGTATTTTAATTGTGGCCTAACTGTAAAAATGCCTTTCTACTGACCGTTTATAAGTGTTCCCGTTATTTATGTTCTCGATTATTTAAATATTGCCAGATTTACATTGTTATGTGCTCATATTTTTACTTTTTTACTGTATCGAAACTATGTTTACCATGTGTTTTATATTTCTTTATAACTACTCATAATGAACTGATTATATACTAAGAGTGTATACATTTCATCAGGTAATACTAATAAGAAAGTTATCTTCAATATTAACTGGTTTTATTATCATGTCCTGAAGTTTTCCTTTGATTTGCAATGACAAACCTTAAGGATCTAAACAGAGAGTTAACGTAAGCCAAACTTGCAGGTTGTTTTACTAGTAGAAGAATAAAGAAAGTTAATTTAATTTTTAATTCATTCGGTTGTCTATGCAACAGCTGAATTACATAGCAAGAACAGGTAATAACAGAAGGAAAATTAGGACGAGTAAAATCTATGTCTATAAATATGAATAAACGGTATCAGGAAAAAGACACATACTTTCTCCCTTTTAGTGCAACTTCAATGGATAAATTACTTTTTATTTGTTAAATATAGAATATAAAGTACGGTCGAATGTAGACAATTTTCTAAAACAGATTTTTTCAGAAATATCCACCCAAATCCCTGTTAATCTGCATAATCTGTTGCTATAAGCAAAGGTTTTAAGAGCGGAAATGCTCCCTTGACCCCCCACCCAGGGTTAAGTGGCAACATAATTAGAATATCCTCTATTGGTCAATGCTAACTTTACCTGCTGCATATCAAGTTTAAACGGTAAATATTAGAGAAATGGTAAGTTTTGTATTCCCCATAATAATAACATTGGACAACGTACTGCGTTTACCGCAAAATACAAATTTCAATTTTCTCCGCAACCAGCCATCGTTGAACAATTATTCAAAATACTAAATTATTTAGTTTTTTAACTCTTTTCAATGGTGATAAGTAATCTTTTTTAACATTTATGTTTTTTTATAAAATACCCAAAAATTTTAATTTTTGATGTTTTAAGTCCTGTAATTTCTGAATTTGAATTTTTCCAGGAATGCAGGTGGTGTCATTTTGTTGGAAACATAAAGTTCTACAAACCACTAAAGTTTAATCAAAATTATTAGAGCTGATTTTGAGAAATTGTAATTTTTCATGTTTTTAGCGGTTTTTGAGGGACAATTACCCTTCAAAACAGAAATTGAAAAAAACGCCTGGAAATATCGTGGATTAGTACGTACATACCAAATTTAATAAAATCGGACAACTAGTGTCGCCTCTAGCTCTGTACATGTCCACACAGACACACACACACACACAGACATAATGTAAAAATTACTTTTTTGGGTTCAGGGAGCACTAAAACAAATATTTCCACTAACAACTCAAATTCAAAAATTTTGACGAAAAAAAAACTTTCTCCATATACTATGTATAGAGGGAGAAATTAAAAACCGATCATCCTCCAGGCCAAACCTCTACACCTACAACCATGAAATTTAGCACGATACTCTTTCCATAACGTAGGTAAACCGCTAAGAAAGGATTTTTAAAAATTCCCCAAGGGCTTCGCCCCACAGGGAGTCAAAGTTCCAATCCAGAGTTATTATTATGGACATTCACTTTGGTTTGAGTTGATGAAAATTCAAACAGCTGATCATGATTCGTAGTAGATTTTGATCCACGGATTAACCACAGAATACAGCACAAACCACAGGTTTTATTCCCCGGTTAAACCAGGTACGACTGCAGCTAGTTTAAATATAAAGGAAAAATCAAAATAATTTAGTTGTTGAAAGATGATTTTGAAAAATATTGGAGAAGAGTGTATGTAAATAATTGTAATTATAAATCAAGGATCTGCTCTCCAGGATTTTACTTCAGGTTTTTCTTATTTTAAAGTATGTTATGTAAAATTGTTGATATGATTTTGAATAATGCAAAATCGTGGAGGAAAATCGGTGTAAAGGGACCAAAGTTTACAGTTATAGTTGGCCTTATAACATTGGAGCAAGTCAAATCACAAAACTTTCTCGGGTGGAGCTAACTTGCAATTTTGTAATAATAACAAATATCCCCATTTTGTTGAGCATATTTTAGCTGGCAATTTCTAGTTATTACGGATGACTGTCACCAAGTTAGTTAAGGTTAATATAACAGATGTCATTTAAAAATCAAAAATGATCTACGGTCTTTGTGTCATAAAACTCCTGTAAAGTCTCCCAAACAAGTTACAGACAAATGGTTAGACCGAGTAGAAATCAAATTACTTTCTATTACTCCAACCACAAGAAATACCGCATAGTACCGCAAGGGATAATACAGTGTTTATCATGCGATTTGTACATCGGCATACATTAATAATAACTAGTTGTCCTATTGCTTTAATCCGATCAAGGTTGTACCCAACGAAAGGTTTCTTCAGTTGTAAACAAACACAACAAAACATCTGAAATTAAAACGGATGATGACAACGTACTTTCAATCAACACATAGTTTAGACTTCCGCCGTCGGATAGCGCCACTGTTCCGAAAATTCATCCTTTTACTGTGTTTAAGTGATGGCCTTTCTTAAAATTCTGAGTCGTATTGGCAAATCTACATAGAACTATCTTTAATTTGGCACCTCAAATGTTAAAATCCATCAAACCGTTAACGAGTTCTGACTGTGAAGAAAAAACCCCTAGCGTATTAATATATAGATAATGTTTTATTGTCAAAGATGTTACATAGAAATGTTTTCAGCTGCAGCCATCATTCGCCATTCTGAAACTGCCCCACAGAGTACTAAGACTGGTATAAGGTGAGTCTCGAAGGCCAGTCTGCAGTATCTCAGTTATAAGGCTGGTTAGGGACCATACACATATTACGTAACACTTTTTTTGTTATTTCAGAACCCTCCATTCCCCTATGTGACGTACCATAACGCTTGACCATTCCCCCACCCCCCAATGTGTTACGTAACTCAATCGTAGTAGGCTTTATTAGCAATTTGGAATATGGATTTCAATGAATCATTAAACTTTATATGACTTTCTTTTCAGCACATTTTTAGCAACTTAATAACTTTTTAATAACTTATTTCAAAGCAAAATGTGTAAAAACAAGCAATACCGTTACTAATAATGATATACAATAAATTAAACTATCTCAGCTAAAACGTAACAAATTTAATTTATGACTATTATACAAATACAATACCCCCGTAGCAGCAAACCTGCATACTCAGCGAATTTCCAATGCATATTAATTTATCTTAATACCACATAAAGCCACATACCAAGTTTCATCAATATACATTCGATAAATAAACGATTTATGACATTTTAATTTTTCTCCATAAGAATAACATGGCGGCTGAGTATGCAGGTTTGCTGAAATAAGGAACACTAAAAATGGGCTTTTATACAAATATCATTATAACTCAACTAGGTAAAGCCACATACCAAGTTCTATTAATTTATGTTCATAATTAAAGGAGATAACACATTAATTATTCTCCATAAGAATAACATGGGGCTGAGTATTCAGGTTTGCTGCTACGGGAACCATCGGGCAAAAAATGGATTTTTGTGCAAATATCAATAGACCACAATAAAACGAAGCAATATAACAAGTTTCGTCAGGATAAGTTGATAAATAAGCGAGATATACAATTTTTCTTATCCTCCATAAGAATAACATTGGACAACTGTGTTTAGCACTTTCAATATCTCAGTAACCAATTGACGTAGAGCAATGATTAAAACATCAAATTGTGCGTCTTTTTAAGTTGATTCTAATGGGAAAAAATAAAATTTTACTTTTTCAAAAATTGTATGTAAAAAACTAAAAAAAAAAACATTTTTGGGGTACAAAACCCCCCCAAAATACTCCTTCGAATAAGTCGATCCGTCTGGTTTTCGAACTTAAAGTCATAAATGCTGCTTTACACGTTTGTACCAAATTTCATCAAAATCGGACCTTTTTTACGAGAGTTATCGCACCCACGGACACACACACACACACACACACACACATATATATATATATATATATATACATACAGTTTCAAACGAATGGTGTTTTAGGGGTCTGGGGACCTCAAAACGAAAAGTTATATGTAACGTTTAGTAATGTTTAGTTAAAGTAATGAAAAAAATCTTATATGAACATGGGTTCGTAAACCAGTCGTTGTCGAGTTACAGCCAAAAATCGATTTTTTCAATTTCAAGTGTAGTTATTGCACCTTTTGGCCTCTAGATTGAAAAATTCTAAAGATAATTTGATTAAATTTCCACAGTTAGATAGATTATGAAATTCCAAAGAGCTATGATTGATGTTTTATACTGTAAAGTTGAGTAACGCTGAGAAAAAATAGTTGAAAAATTAAATTCTTCCAAAAAATTCAAATCCTCAAAAATATTTTTTGTTTTTGACTGGCTAATAATATCATAACCGTTAAAGTATTTGGGCTGCAACTTTATAAAAAGTTGTAGAATTTAATGGAGAACAAAATAATAACAATTTATGTATGCATTCGATCATGATTTTTTATGTAAAACCCCAAAATCTGTAGGATAACAAAATTTAGAAAGGAAAACCTCAATTATCCAGCCAGTCAAGCAAATGCATAAAACAAAAGAAAATCTTTCAGCACTAGTTTTTTTTATAAAATCTTCAAAAAATTTTAAATTTTTTAAATTTAAAATATCCTAAATCCATAAAAATTCCACCACAGGATCCCACTGAAACAATTTTTGTTAACGGACTTTTCCTACACAGGACGGCTACACAAGTAAACGTTATCAACTAACAGTTTAAAAAAAAATTACCAAAATGTTATTATAAGTTTCTTTTTTGTTTAAGAACAAATACTGTAATCTTCTTAAGACATAAATTAATTTAGTAGTTATCGGAAGAATACAACAGAATTGGGTTTATTTTGGTTTAATCTCATTCAATAATTTTATCATCATTCCGTCTTCTATGTTGTTGTTTTCACTGGTGAGTTGGCAGCACTGTTTCCGTAAGCCACATCTGTTTAATTGCACTGTTGAGTAATAATGTGGTTTCCTGTCCTTTAAAAGAAGTTTCCTCTCAGTAAATGCTGGTGGTTTTAACTCCAAAGTGAAAATGTATTCAAACAGTGAGTATACTGACAAGCATTTTGTCTATGGGTATTGCAATGGAAATGTAAAGGCAGCTTGGGTTGAGTACGGGAGAAGATATCCAAACAGAAGTATTCCAAACCCGAGAGTTTTTACCGACCTGCACAACCGACTTAAAGAGACAGGATCTGTTAGTAGGAGAAAGCGAGAGGGATTTAATGAAGTTGATGTGCACACTGAAGAAAATATTATTGAAGCAGTGCAGCAAAGTCCAGGTACGAGTGTTAGGAGACTATCGAACCAACATTTAGTGTCTTCAACAAAGGTTTGGAGAGTTCTGAAGAAGGAAAAATGCACCCCTATCACTTTCAAAAGGTGCAAGCCCTTCACCCTGGGGACAACGATAATAGGCTGGCATTTTGCAATTGGGTAGTGGCTAACCGGAGGGTTGTTAAGTGGATTTTGTTTACTGATGAAACCCAGTTCACGAAAAATGGAATAAATAACTTAAAAAACCTACACAACTGGGCTACAGAAAATCCCCACAAAGTAATAGAAAATCATTTTCAACAAAGGTTTTCTGTAAATGTGTGGTGTGGCCTTGTTAGTGATAAGCTGATTGGACCTTTTATCATCGAGGGGAATCTAAACAGAGTCACTTATCATGCATTCCTGCTCAATGAGTTACAAAGACTCCTAGAGGAAGTCCCTCTTGGAACCAGAGTAAATATCTGGTTTCAACACGACGGCGCACTGCCTCACTCTTCAAGAGAAGTTGTAGAACTACTGCATCAGAAATTTGGGCAAAGGGTAATAGCTAACAACGGTCCAGTACATTGGCCCGCAAGGTCTCCTGACCTTACACCCATGGACTATTTTTTATGGGGATGGATGAAATCACAAGTCTACACAACAAAGCCTAGAACAAGATAAGAATTATTGCAAAGGATAATGAATTTAGCTGAGTCCATTAAGAACAACCTAGCAGTCGTCCGAGCCGCAACAAACTCATTGATTTCACGAGCAAGATTGTGCAGGCAGAGAGATGGTGGTCACTTTGAAAACTTTTTGTAAGGTGCACCCATGTTACACACGTGGTTTTGTAAATAACAGTATTATTTAACTCTAGATCTTTCATTTGTACGTGTATTTCCACAAAACATTGTGATTTGTAATTTTAGAATGATTTAAATTTTGTTAAATAAATTTGTATGTAAAATTTAGTATTACCTTTTTTACATTATAATTAGTGGCTTATATTCTACATTTATAAAAAATAAGATGAATTTTCTTTATTTTGAGATCAGCTTAATATTAAAAAATGCATTACGGCATTGTATTCATCATAAAGATTTAGTTTTCAATGCTGGTTCACAACACTACCTTTATGATGGAAGTAGCCTATTTTATAAAATAATTGCGCATCAAAGATGGCGGCTGCAATTTAGTAATCAATAAAAATACAGTATTACCACCCACAAGTTATTTGTAATAGCCCCAAGTTGATAAATTGATAAATGTATTAATAAAATGTGGAGGGGTGTTTCTTTTCACAGCTTATCCTGTGTAGGAAAAGGCTGCTATTTCGAAAAATGGCCTCAGTGGGGTCCTGTGGTGGAATTTTTAAGGATTTAGGATATTTTAAATTTAAAAAATTTAAAAATTTGTGAAGATTTTATAAAAAAAAAACTCGTGCTGAAAGATTTTCTTTGGTTTTATGCATTTGCTTGACTGGCTGGATAATTGAGGTTTTCCTTTCTAAATTTTGTTATCCTACAGATTTTGGGTTTTTACATAAATAATCATGATCGAATGCATACATAAATTGTTATTATTTTGTTCTCCATTAAATTCTACAACTTTTTATAAAGTTTCAGCCCAAATACTTTAACGGTTATGATATTATTAGCCAGTCAAAAACAAAAAATATTTTTGAGGCCTTGAATTTTTTGGAAGAATTTAATTTTTCAACTATTTTTTCTCAGCGTTACTCAACTTTACAGTATTAAACATCAATAATATCTCTTTGGAATTTCATAATATATCTAACTGTGGAAATTTAATCAAATTATCTTTAGAATTTTTCAATCTAGAGGCCAAAAGGTGCAATAACTACACTTGAAATTGAAAAAATAGATTTTTGGCTGTAACTCGACAATGACTGGTTTACGGACCCATGTTCATATAAGATTTTTTTCTTGTTTTGATGTAAGGAATCTCCTGGTAAAGTTATTTACACTTATCCCGAAACACCCTGTATATATATATATATATATATATATATATACATATATAAAAATTTGAATGAATGGTGTTTTTGGCATCTGGGGACCTCAAAATGAAAAGCTATCATGGTCTCGGGCTTAAGTCTTACCATGAGACCTACGGTAATAGCTTCTTCCCTATAGGGGAAATTCGCTAAAAGAGCGCTTCTGAATTTCGAGGTAGCTTTTGTAATGTTTAGACTGACCAGTGTGGAACTGAGTTGAACTACTGACAGTATTTTTCTCCATATTTAAAATCGATAGCTGAAATACTTATTTTGAAAAATGCATACAATAAATAAAATCTGAATAAAAATTCATAAATAAACATTATTTGAAAATCTGTTGAAGATGAGGGATTGAATTTAAAAGTTAACTAAACAAATGGTTTCAAATTGGTCTTATGGTAACTACCTGGAGGCAGTGCCGTCCTTGGCCAAAGAGGCCTGGGGCAAGACAAATTTGCGAGGCCCTCCTAATTTTATCACTAAAATAAACAAACGGTATCAGGAAACTGACACATACTTTCTCCCTTTTAGCTCAACTTTAATGAATAAATAACTTTTTATTTACTAAACATAGAATACAAAGCACGGTCGAATGTACAAAAAATCTGGTAAACAATTTTTTTTTCAAAAATATCCACCCAAATCCCTGTTTAGGAGGCACTACAGAATCCATTGCTACACACGTGGTTTTAAGAAGGGAAATGCCCCCTATTCCCCCCCTCATGGCTATTAAGGGCAACATATTTAGAATTTCCTTTGTTGGTCAATGCTAACTTGACAAGCATATCAAGTTTGAACGAAATTGATCAATAAATAAGAGAGAAATAGTAATTTTTTTATTCCCGATAAGAATAACATTGGACAGCGTACTGCGTTTACCGCAAAATGAAAATTTAAATTTTCTTCGCAACCAGTAATCGTAGAATAGTAATTCAAAATACTAAATTATTAAGAGTCTTCATCATCGGATGTTGCCGGACGCCATCTTGGTGTTTTGTTCCATAAGGCCAATGTTAACTTTGTGCCTCCGTTACTCCTCACCTGATCGTCACAAACAATTAATTTTGGTGTCAAATTAAAGGTTTCGTCGTCCTCTAGTGAAATACAATAGTCGAATTTGGATTTTGTTACTAATTAATGAGAAAATGTACAATGTTTCAGTTCAAAATTAAACTATTTATTATGAAATTATGATATCTAAATTAAGGTACTCGACATTGTATTTCCCTAGAGGACGACTAAACCTTTAATTTGACACCAAATTTAATTCTATGTGACGATCAGGTAAGGAGTAATGTAGACACAAAGTTAACATTGGCCTTATGGATCAAAACTCAAAGATGGCGTCTAGCAACTTCCGGTGATGAAGACTCTTAAGTTTTTTGAGCTATTTTTAATGGTGAATAGTAATATTTGTTATATTTATGTTTTCTTTCATGAAAAATCCAAAAAACTGAATTTTTGATAGTTTAAGTCTTGTCATTTCTGTACCCGAACTTTTACAGAAATGCGGCTGGTATTATTTTGTTGTAAAACTAAAGTTCTATAAACGACTAAAGTTTAATCAAAATCGTTACGGCCGTTTTTGAGAAATCTTGATTTTTCATGTTTTTTGGCGGTTTTTGGGGGATAATTACCCTTAAAATAAAAAAATTCAAAAAATGAAAAAACCCTGGAGATATCGTGGATATATCGTGGTAACCTACATACCAAATTTCATAAAAATCTGACCATTGGTTAGGGCTCTAGCTCTGTACACATCCATACAGACAGACACACAGACATCACGTAAAAATCACTTTTTTGGGTTCAGGGAGCACCAAAACGACTATTTCCTCTAACAACTCAAATTCGAAAATTTTGTCGAAAACAATACTTTCTCCATATACTATGTATAAGGCGGAGAAAGTAAAATATCACTAAAACCCGACTACATAACAGAAAATGTTTACATAGTAAACTACGTAATAATGTAGTAATGTAAAATACGTTAAGTAATGACAAAAAAAACATGGACAATTACTCATGATACGACAACTATGAAAAGCAATATTACTTGTCCAATATAAAAGCGGATATAATATTAATTCCCAGCATAACATCTTAAATCCATAGTAAATACAAAATCCTAATAATTTTTCATATTGGAAAATTTTTTTATAAGGCATGTATTTTTCAATGGATTTAAAATGCTACTAGGCCTAAGGATCGAGTGAGTTATAAAAAGCTCAGTAGCGTATCAGCGTCAGAAGACTATATAAGTGAAAACACTAAATTAAATTATAACAAAAAAATGCAAATAGAGACGTATAGTTACTAAATACATTCCATGACAGAGGCATTAAGTGAAACTGGTTTTCCAAAACATATTATGTAAAATAATATTAAAAAGAATACTATAAAGAAGACACATTTAAAGGAATAATATTAAGAACAATTTTAAAAATTATTTATCATTATAACATTTTTATTTGAAAATTATTGTAAAAAATACTATTTGGTCCAAATGTATTTATATTTTGTATTGTAAGCTAAAATATTATTACACAATTTGAAAACAAAAATTACTGTGAAGACTAATACATTATTATTTTTTTAAACCAAAACACTGTCATATCAGTATTGTACGATTCCACACAGTAGTGAAATAGATAGATGACGAAACATTTCCGACACGCCTGCGATTAGCTCTAGGCATTTACCGACCACCAATGCATTACTAGTCTTGCCGCTTGGGAGTTGCAGTGCAAATTATAGATCCCGTATACAGTATTCGAGTTGTAATGTTACTATCAGAATAGCTGCTTGTCACGGCCTTGTCCGCATAAACTAAAACATAGGATTAGGAACACACGATTTTTACTCTACATTCTTAACTTCACAAACAATCTTCATTCGTACAAATAATTCTAGGGATCAAATTTTTCACAGCTGATGGTTGGATTAAGCCATATGATTTTTGAATTCTTTGAAAGTGAACATAACAGGTTTGCGTCAGCTGCTATAGACTTTTGAAAAATTAATATCTAATATGAAATTAAAATGTATTAGACCAAGCAAATACAACCAAAATAATAATACCCCCGTCGCAGCAAACCTGCGTACTCAGCGAATTTCCAATGCATATGTATGTGACTCACTACTACATAGAGCTATTTAGCAAGTTTCCCAAAAATACATCCATAAATAAGTGATACATAGCATTTTATTTATTCTCCGTAAGAATAACATTAGGGTTGAGGACGCAGGTTTGCTGCAACAAGGAAGATAAGTAATGTGTTTTTTTTGCAATTATCAATACAACTTGAACCAGGTGAAGTTACATACCAAGTTCTCTTAATGTAGGTTCATAATTAAGGGAGATATACAACTTTAC
The DNA here is from genome assembly GCA_963675035.1 of Allygus modestus. NCBI lineage: Eukaryota > Metazoa > Arthropoda > Insecta > Hemiptera > Cicadellidae > Allygus > Allygus modestus. Next base: position 122,062,365 of record OY776115.1, on the reverse strand, counting down.
TTGACTTATTCTCCATATGAATAACATGGGGGCCGAGTATGCAGGTTTGCTGCTACGGGGACTATCAACAAAAAACTTGTTTTTTGTGGCAATATCAATATACTACAACTAGTTGAAGCCACATACCAAGTTTCATCAATATACATTCATGAATAATCGAGATATAGAATTTTATTTATTATCCGTAAGGATAACATTGGACAACGTACTGTGTTTAGCACTTTGAATATCTCTGCAACGGTTGGACGTAGAACAACGATTAAAACACCAAAATGTTTGTGTTGTTGAGCTAAACACATTAATAAACAGAAATGTGAAGTTTTTAGTAAAACTATCTGAGAAAAATCTAAAAACCTTTTTCTCATAAGACTAACATGGGACAGGTTTTTTTGGATTTTCTCCGCAACCACTTAACCTAGGTTAATGATTCAAAATACTAAATTATTTGTTTTTTAAGCTCTATAAAATGGCTATAACCAAAGTTGAATGTTTTTAACATTTTGGGGTCAAATTTGCAAAAAACCGATTTTTTTAAATTGTAAACCCCCATAAAACCCCCTTCCCATAGTGCGATCGATCTGGTTTTCGAACTTAAAGTCATAAATGCAACTCTCCACATTTGTGCCAAATTTCATCAAAGTCGGGTGTTTATTTCAAAAGTTATCGCGGTAACGGACACATATATATATATATATATATATATATATATATATATACATATATATATCAATTTTAACGAATAGTGTTTTTGGCATCTGGAGATCTCAAAACGAAAAGTTATCATGGTCTTGGGCTTAAGTCTTACCATGGCACCTACGGTAATAGCTTCTTCCGTATAGGGGAAATTCGCTAAAAATAGAGGAACAAACCTATGTATTCCCAATTTTTTCATCAATGTGTCGGGGAAGGTCCCCTAATGAATATATGAAATAAAATCACCCTGCCGCTCTTTGTGTGGGGGAGGAGTAAACGCCCCATTTTGCAGTTTTTCGCTCATAACTCGAAAACGGTGTACCTTATTAGCTTAAACTGACTTATTATAAAAGTTAAAGCTTATTACATTTTCAAAAACGTTGGTCCCGTACATTATCAGTGAAAAACGCATGGTTTCAGAGATATCCGCGCTCAAAAAGATAATGTTCGAAAAAAATAGTTCGCCTCACATTTTTTATTAAACTCTTACATTTATCTCCTTACTTGTTATGTTCTCAGAAATATTGACCATGACAAAGTTGTAGAGCATTAAGTTTACTTTAAGGATATATACACATATGTAAGTACATTTTACGTATGTAAAAAGTTACAGTGTTTTTAAGATTAAATAAAAAAACTTTGATTTACACATGTGATTGCAAAAATTACTTTTTATAAATTGTTTTTATCATTTCATTATGTGTATGGTTTCTTATAATTGTTTGGGCCAAACCAAGGCCGTAGCCAATGGGGGGGGGGTCAGGGGTTCGAAACCCCCCCCGAAATTTTGAGATAAATAATAAAAAAACAGACCAACACAAAATGTGAAGAATTTTATCATAACAAATTGTTTGAAAATTTAATGATGACAAGGAATAAACTTAAAAACAAAGGAAATACAAATTTACTTATTTGTTTAGTTAATTTTGTTCGTTCAAGTCATAACGAAAGTCGTAGCGGTCGTAGTTAGTCAGCTGTGCGGACGCCAAGTCGTCGTAGGGATCGCGGGGGAGTGTGAACGAATGAGCGGGAATTTGACATAACCTGTCAATTCACTCATCAGGACGTATTCGGCTGATCGTGTGTGCACTGTGCAGTTTACAGTTTTTCATAGTGACAGTTAGTCTTCCTAAAGCTTTGTGTCGTCTGTTTAATTGACTTATACGACGATATAAATGCTCAGTATATAAGGTAAGTAAAACCAAACAAAACAGTGAAAATCAACCGATCCCGAAAAGTATTTTAGGATCGCAGTAGCCATTCCTCTTCTTGATGACTTTGTTTGCCAGCTAGATTCAAGATTTCTGGAATACAAAGACGTATTTGCAGGTCTTAATTCTTTGTTGCCATCTGTCTGTTGTACGATCCAGTCTTTAGACCTTGACAGTTTCAAGATTTACCAAAATAAATTTGACTTGGAGTTGGAGATGTTACCAGCTGAATTCAATTTATGGAAAATCTACTGGGGGAAGAAAAAGGAAATTGACCGGCCTACGTGTGCCATTGAAAGCTTAGGAGAATGCAACAAAGATTTATACCCCAATATATTTATTATGCTTAATATTTTCTCCACACTTCTAGTGACCACCTGCACTCCCGAACGTAGCTTTTCGACCCTCAGAAGGCTGAAAACCTAGTTAAGAAACTCTTGTGGTCAAAGCCGTCTGAGTGGCTTAGCACTGATGTCCGTTCACAGGGAGAGAGAAATTCCGACGGAAGATGTAATTAATAGTTTTTCCAAAAAAAGAACCGGAGGCTTAACTTTGTTTTGTAAATGAAGTATCTTTCTTACAAGAACGTGTTTAGTTTATCTGTAATCATTAAAACTTGATTTTTCAATTTCCATATACCTTAGTTTTTTTCTTGTACCAACCACTTTCTATCATTATAGACTGAGGACTGAGTGAAAATATGCCGACAACGAAACTCTGGTATTTATTGTGTTGAAAAATATCCGTTTTATGTTGTTATATCTTGTTAGTAGTGACATTGAAGGACGTTCAAAAGTATGTTTTTTAAGTTGGCAAGCTTGAAATAAAAAGAAGAAAGAAGAATTTAGTTGATACGATTACTGCTGTGTTTTCTGGGTTATTTAATAATAATAATAATAATATATAATATATAAGTACTATTTAAATATTTAAAACTTCAAAAATCTTACTTTAACATTAGATTATATTAAGAATTGCGTTAAAATGAAAGTTTGGAAGTTACTCCCTGTAACCGCGGAGCCCAAACCCCCCCCAAAAGATTTTCCTGGCTACGGCTTTGGGCCAAACATAAGTATAATTAAAGTATAAATAGGAATAGTTAAGTAAATAATAAGGCGAAGAAATACCCCCGTCGCAGCAAACTTGCGTACGCAGCGAATTTCCAATGCAAATCTATGGGTATCAATACTACCTAGAGCCACTTACCAAGTTTCACAAAAATACATTCATTAATAAGTGATATATAGCATTTTATTTATTCTCCATAATAACAACATTATAAATGAGTACGCAGGTTTGCTGCAATAAGGAAGATATGTGTTTTTTTGCAATTATCAATATAACTCAACCAGGTGAAGCTACATACCAAGTTTTATTAATTTAGGTTCATAACTAAGGGAGATATAAAACTTTACTTATTCTCCATATGAATAACATGGGGGCCGAGTATGCAGGTTTGCTGCTACCGGGAAGAATAAACAAATTTTGTTTGCTATTATCGATATAACACAACTAGTTGAAGCCACATACCAAGTTTCATTAATATACATACATAAATAATCAAAATATAAAATTCTATTTATTCTCCATAAGGATAACATTGGACAACGTACTGTGTTTAGCACTTTGAATATCACTGCAACGGTTGGACGTAAAACAACAAATAAAACGCCAAGATGATTGTTTTGTAGAGCTAAACTGATTGGTAGAAAGAAATGTGGTGTTTTTAGTGAAATTATCTGAGGAAAATCTAAAAACCGTATTCCCATAAGATTAACATGGGAAATTTTATGGACACATTTTTTGACTTTTCTCCACAACCACTAAACCTAGCTTAATGATTCAAAATACTAAATTGTTTGTTTTTTTTAAGCTATACAAAATGGCTATAACCAAAATCTAGTGTTTTTAAAATTTTAGGGTAAAAAGTTCAAAAAACTGATTTTTGAAAAATTTTAAACCCCCATAAAACCCCCTTCCCATAAACCGATCGATCTGGTTTTCGAACTTAAAGTCAAAAATATTACTCTCCACATTTGTGCCAAATTTCATAAAAATCGGGCGCTTCTTTCAAAAGTTATCGCGGTAACGGACACACACACACACATATATATACATATATATCAATTTGAACGAATAGTGTTTTTGGCATCTGGGGACCACAAAACAAAAACTTATCATGGTCTCGGGCTTAAGTCTTACCATGCCACCTACGGTAATAGCTTCTTCCCTATAGGGGAAATTCGCTAATAAAAAGGTTATGTATTTATTACGATGATAAAAATGTAAACAATTCAAACTCACAAAATGAATTCATGTAATAATAAAGATTGAGGTTATTATTTTTCACTGTCTTCTTCCTCATCATCTTCACATTGTAGAGCAATTGTTGCATGGTTCAGGCAACCTCCCTCGCAGGTGCATGCATACCTGGGAACAGTGGATCCCGGCTTTCCTGCATCCACACCTGGATCCACATCCAGTAGAGCAGCGACAGAAGATCGATTCCAGGATGCTGGCAGGAGCAGGAGGGTCCAATGTTTTGATAGGGTTGAGAACTCCACTTTCATCTCGAACCCAACCCCATTGTTGTGGATTAAGCGACACATGGAGTTTGTAAATATGCTCTCAGTGAGTGCTGCACTTTTTGTTGGAGGCAAGGTTGTTAAATTACTTCTGACTTTAGCAGAATATTTGATGAATGAAGTGTAACGATGTCGTTCTAGGTCCCATTTCTGTAGTGGGGCGCGGTACAAAACAAGAAACATGTGAAGACATGTTTCTTGTTTTGTACAAGAACAAAAGCTGGAGAAGTCCAGCTTTGGTTATGGCAGCCAGGCTTGAAGATGGGTCATAAAAAGTATGGTCTCCAATTTTTCTGTTTGGGTTTGGAAAGCTTTAAGAATTGATAACTTACCCTTGGCAGCTATGGCACTGGTGGTGTCACACCCTGAGAATGCATGCAGAAAAAGTATACACTTGATGAATACTGCTCCTGCAGTTGTTTGGTGGAGAACAATTTCGTTTCACAGTTACCCCTTCCAGGCTTGAGGAAATAGACGTTTTTGTCAAGTGGTGTGAGTGCGGCAAGCAGGACAAGAAGATCCACATCCTCCCCAACAACAACTACAGAGGAATGAGATGTTGCCTTGGTCAGTCCACACATGACAATGGAACGATCTCCGTCGCCTGTAGCGGTGCTAGCCTCTATCCCTCTCGCAGTCAAGCTACTGACCAGTAGCTCAATCAGCCTAGTCTTGTTTTTCTTGTTGGCAAGAAAGTTCTCCTGCTTGATAGTGGACTTTACATTGGAAGAAACGTTTACCTCTACAGACGAGTTTTGAAATCCTCTTCGTTTTTGTTCGGCGCTCTTAGTGGAATTGATGTCTTCATATCCATCAAAGTCAATAGCTGTGTTGTTACCATAATGATTATTAACATAATTTCCATACTTCTCGCAGATTGAATAAAAGCTGTCACCAATATTGCATTTTACGTGATGAAGAAGGTAGCCACTATCCACAACATAAATTGAAATTTAGGGATTCCCTACTGCTCAAAATTGTTTTTCTTTAAAAAAAATCCTTAAAATCTGTCAAGTGGTTAACTCAGAACCTTTGGACAAAAAACACCAGTTTATTTTAATATAGCCTTTATATAGGATGTATACAAATGACAGAGTAAAAAAATTGGATAATTGGTTTTATTTTGCCAACATGTAGGTCTTAGGGCCTTATGTAAGACGTGAGAGTTTTCTCTCCCCATAATTAGGGAATTGGTTGCGGTTAAAAGTTTAATCAGGCATATTGTTTTTAAGTCAAAGATTAAATCAATGAACAAGATTAAACTAAATTTATAAAAAAATAATGCTTACCATAAAGACTTTAGTTGAGGCTGTTTATTATAAGTATCATCATAAGTTATTGTAGTGACCGACCTGATTCAGATCTTTCCTGCCTTATTTCTTACCCGATTGAGAAACTTTGGTTACGCCATTGAAAAAGTGACCTTTTAAAATTACCCCGGACGTACAATTAATGCGTGATTAAGATGGAAATTGGTGAAGCAAAAGTTTTAAGCCCTCTCTCGTCATTCTACATAAATATTTACCGAGTTATTAAAGAAAATGTATATCGAATAAACACAGTACGTTGTCTTATGGGGTTTTTACATTAGAAAAGCATGTTATTAATTTGTTGGTGAATTTGTTTAATCCCCAGCAACCTCGCACCTACTTTTAAGCCTGACTGGACCTTCTCCTAACCTTATAATGCACAAAATTGAATTCCTATCAATGCAGGCAAATGAAACCAGGAGCATCAGAACAGAAAAAATCAATATTTTCAGATTTAAATAAAATTAGAATAAATGTATGTTTTACATTGGGTTTGAGATTTAAAAGTTTCGTATGTGGAAATTCACTTTCCTCGTCAGCGTGCTGCGTGCGAACTAGTTTAATTTGTTATCATTGTATCATTTTAGCGAATTTCCCCTATAAGGAAGAAGCTATTACCGTAGGTCTCATGGTAAGACTTAAGCCCGAGACCATGATAACTTTTCATTTTGAGGTCCCCAGATGCCAAAAACACCATTCGTTCAAATTTTTATATATGCATTTATATATATATATATATATATATATATATATTTATATATATATTTATATATATATGTGTGTCCGTAAGCACGATAACTCTTGTAAAAAAGGTCCGATCTTAATGAAATTTGGTACAAATGTGTAAAGCACCATTTATTTGAACGAGTTCGAAAACCAGGCAAATCAGACCATCCAAAGGGGGGTTTTTGGGGGGTTTTGTACCCCAAAAGTGGGTTTTTTGGGGTTTCCACATGTAATTTTTATTTAAATCAAATTTTAATTTTTACCATTCAATTTAGCATAAAAAAACAAACAATTTGGTATGTTGATCATTGCTCTACGTCAATTTGTTCCTGAGATATTGAAAGTGCTAAACGCAGTACGTTGTCTAATGTTATTCTTATGGAAAAAAAGAAAAATTGTAGGTATATCTCGCTTATTTATGAACATAAACTGACAAAATTTGGTATATAGCTTCATCTGGTTGGGGTTTATCGTTGTTTGCACAAAATACAAAATTTTCACGTATGGTTCCCGTAGCAGCAAATCTAGGTAATCGGTCCCCATGTTATTCTTATGGAGAATAATTAAAATGTTATATATCGCTTACTTATAAATGTATATGAATGAAACTTATTGGTATGTGACTTTACTTAGATGAGTTCTAATGATATTTGCATAAAAATCTATTATTTTGTGTTCCTTGTTGCAGCAAACCTGCGTACTCATCCCCAATGTTATTCTTATGGAGAATAATTGATATTTTAAATATCACTTATTTGTGAATATATTTCTTATGAATCCTCTTAAGTGTTAATGTGTTATGTTATATATTCATTGTAAATTCGCTGAGTATGCAGGTTTGCTGCGACGGGGGTATTTATTTTTTGACTGATGTGAATTAAGGTATTTTTTGACTAATTTAAACTGTTTTACGTTAGAATTAGTCTTACTTGTATTTCTTATATAGTATCCATAAAAATATCTAGTTCTTTTTATAAAAAATTCTATTTGTTAAGACTTTTGAATAAAACTAATTAGTTTCCAAAAGATTTTGGGTTATTTTACATTACATCTCAATTTGTTCAATTAAAGATAAGTTATAGCAGCAAATATTGAGAGTCAATAATTTTCATTTGAAATGCATGGGGAAATACTTTACCGCCATTACCCTCACCCTTTTGGTAATAATGGTTAGTGTATAAGGGTATAATTTTTATTTATTTCTTCAATCCTGCAATAGTGCTATAACAATAAGAGTTTTACTGGTTAAAGTTGATATCCTATCCTATATTTTAGTGTAAACATATAATTTTTATCTCAGCTGGTATCAGGGTTTTCATGAAAGTCGCTTAACCTACCGGGGTTCCCCCGTTCTCCCCTACTTGTGATGTAAAAACTCTGCTCTCTAAAATTGATAGGTATATGTTTGTGCCTGTGATATGAGCCATACATAATAGTTCGGTCAGTGCGTGGAGGAGGAACGAGATTTGTACATTAACGTTGGTCTTAAGAGAGAAGCAGGTTACTGGAGGCAACTTCAATAAAAACTTGCATTTAACTAAGAACAACTAAGGTAAATAACACATGAAAAGGTACAAATTGTCTTTTTATTTCGTTCGAGATACAAAAATAAACGATTTATTTGTTTTTGCCCAGTGTCCGTTGCTTCTCGGCGAACTGCACGATCTTCTGCTGAACCGGAAGTCCTTTCCTGCGCCGGACCTGGTCCATGTACTTCCGGGCGCGGTTCTCGGTGTCGGCTTTCTCGCCGTAATGGAGGTACTCCTCCTCGGTCCGCGGCTCCCAGTAAGGGTCCACGTCGATCACCTGGGGACAACACCCGAGGGTGTAGGGTGTAATCGGAACTTACTTAAAAGTATCTGGACAAGTGTCCAGAAAAAAAACAATATCAGATTCGCAGATTTGGTTCAGTAAGGAATCCGTCCAGTCATGAATTAACTCAGTCATGAACCCGTTCAGTAAAGAATTGACTCAGCCAGGAAATGGTTCAGCCAGGAACCCATTATATTATGATTCGCGCCATAGTTCGTTCAGTACCCCCCTCCTCCGTCAGCTACGTGTATTTTACCAACAGACATCGTCCTCTTACCGATGACAGCTTATCAACTGTTTTGATGCTCACTTCTCGTCAGTGATGCCTTGGCATCAATATACTCATAGAATACGACAACTACATGATCGACTAACGGGTCTGGTTGTAATAAAAAAAACACTTCTGAGTACATCGTACTTTCTATTTATTGTTGGATAAAGCTGGGGACCGCATGTTTTGTACTTGCTACTGAAATGTACCCGTGTCAGTTGTAGTACCGGAATGTAATAGGTCACTTCTCCAATGAATATATCTGAGAGGGAATTTTTTTAATTAAAAATTAAAAAATCGCGTACACGAATAACGTTACACACTTCAGAGGGTGGGGCTAGCGTTACGCTCCGATGCTGAGTTATGTAGAAGCGGAGTATTTGTACTCAAATTTTGTAACGCAAATTAAATTTGACGATAACTCTTTGAAACTATCAAAATGTTTTATATTTTGAATTGCATTTTCTTTTAAAATCCCCAAAAAATTGTCTACGCGTTTTATTAACATGCGACACTTGCGATCGACCGGGTGAAAAGTAAACTACTGACAGGAGATCTTTGACGTGCGGCAACAACAGTGATTAAACCGGGAGGGGGGAATAAATCGGCCGAAACACATGAATGGAGGGAAGTGGCCGCGGGGGCTGCGAAACGGGTGATCAGTCAAAAACTGAAACCTACGGCGCCCTGGGCCGGGGCCCTCTGACGGCCAAATTGCAGCCCCGCGCCCACCGACTGACGGGTGCCCGCCTCTGCTTTTTTATTTTTTCGAAAAGGAGGTAAGAGTGGAGGAGTGTGGCGCTGGATCCCATGAGATGGAGAGATATATTCTTAAGAGGGGGCTCCAGTCACGTAACATTCTGCGTTTCTGCCTGCTTCTCTCATAAGGCCAATGTTAATTTTCAAATCTCGTCCGTCCTTAATTGATTATTCGAAATCTTTGATTTATGGTTTATTTGCAAAAGTAAAAAAAAAAAATACCTATCGATTTCAGTGAGCAGGTTTTTTTTTAAAATCACAAATAGTTCACCCATAAAAAGCTCAAATATGGAATAAGTTTTAATTTCATTTAACGATTATTATTAGTGATATCGACATTTTGCTCACATAAATCCTCGGTATTTTTGTTCTTAAAAATGAGTTATAAATCAACGATATCGGATAATCCGTGAGGAGGTACGGACTTTGAATCCTTATGGCTTTTTAGGCAAAACAGGTAGAAACGCCAAAAGATTCGTGACTGGAGATAATCTCCATGTTAGTCTTGTACACAAAATTGTATTCGTTAATTGACAAATTCAGCTTTGAAATAACCAAGGAGTTCTGTTTACAAAAATCACGTTGCTTAGCTGGGACGTAGACCTAAAGGTATTTAGGAACGTAGGTAAAGGCAGTAACTGACAGAGCCAAAAAAACAAAACAAACAACAACAGAATAACATAACAACAGAATAACAGAATAACAGAACAAACAACAACAACAGTAACAAAATACTGACCCTCGTGTTTCTGTAGCAACTGGAGTAGTCAAAAATGACAATAAATCATGTATTAAGTGATGATTTGTTATATACTGCCTTGAGCTCGATCTTGAAGAGCCAAAAAGTCTTCGTTCGTTAAAAGACTTCGTTCGCTTATAGGAAGGTCGTGAAACTCAAAAAACTTTACCATCCAAGCGGTAGACAAACTTAAAGAAAAAATATCAATTTACGTCTTCTGCAATTTTATCAACATTCTGCAGTTTTATTGTTTAAATTCATCATGTTATAGCCCGATGAACTGCAGTGTAATGATAAATTGAGTTACCTACCTATGTTTACATTATCTTAGAAAGCTAATTGAGGTATGTAACTCAATTTTCCATTAGTTGTATTGTTGTTTGCAAGTATTTGATAGAACGTCTACTAATACATAGATTAACAATTATCATTCTCCACCCATAACCTCGATAACCTATCGTCATTTCCAATTAAGATCGCAGTTCCTCCTGACACAGAACCGAGAGAGGCGAAGGCGCGACCACCACTCGGGGTGTAATTCGCTCACGAATCTCATTTAATATAATCTATTATAAATTACACAGGCGCAGGCGCGGATCAATTCGACTTTCAGCTTTCTACCTGGAATCCGAAATGAGGAGGGAGGGGCGGCGCGGAGAGTGGGCGAGTGGAAAATGTCATAATAACCTGTTTGCCCAGAAACTGTACCTCGTGATTTATAAAATCGGACAGACCATAGTCCACCAGTCCACCAGTCCACCGGTCCACCAGTCCACCGGTCCACCGGGCCAGCTATATATCGCCGCCACGGACTATAAATATTACCAGGCCCAGTGGGCTACCCTGCACCACTCCGCGACGAATAGTTTAGGCACTTCGATGTTTCGATCGGACGTAACGATAAGTAAGTTACGACTAGTAACTACAAAAAAAAAAACAGCTACAACCAAGTTGTAGTAACAACAACTGTATGGGGGGGCTGCGTCAGTATCACTTTTCAAAATGTATTAAAAAAATCTATTATTTTAATTTTGTATAGGTATTTTATTGAATTGTGCGGGAACATTGAAAACGTCAAGTCACAATTAAAGTAGCTAAAACAGTTCATACAGATCCACAATTCTTAATTTTATAACTGGTTTTTGTTTACTTTGGAGATTATTCAATTTGGTTTTTAGAGACCAGTGTCAACCGAAACCGTAATCAAAACTCCTACGAGGAACAAAGTCGAAGACATGAAAATAAAATGATTGTTTGACAGCATACATGAAAAGTAGACCTCCCCTTATTACTCCTAGGTTAATCCAGAAAGATAGATCTCCCCTTACTACAATCAGGCAAATCCACAAAAACTGATCACCCCTTATTAATCCTAGGTTGATCCAGAAAGATAGATCTCCCCTTACTACATTAGGCAAATCCAAAAAACTGACCTCCCCTTATTACTCCTAGGTTGATCCAGAAAGATAGATCTCCCCTTACTACAATCAGGCAAATCCACAAAAACTGATCACCCCTTATTACTCCTAAGTAAACCCACAACACGTGATCACCCTTTACTCCCATCAGGCAAATCCATAGTAAAGTAGACCTCCCCTTATTACTCCTAGGTTGATCCAGAAAGATGGATCTCCCCTTACTGCAATCAGGCAAATACACAAAAACTGATCACCCCTTATTACTCCTAAGTAAACCCACAACAAGTGATCAACCTTTACTCCCATCAGGAAAATCCATAGTAAAGTAGACCTCACCTTATTACTCCTAGGTTAGTTCAGAAAAGTAGATCACCTCTTACTCCTATCAGAAAAATCCAAAAAGTTAGATCGCCCCTTATTACGTTATTCCAGATAGATATATCACAACTTTTAGGCAAATCAATAAAAGTACCGTCAGCTCACCCCTTATTACTCCTAGGTAAACCCATACAACCTGATCTCCCCTGACAACTATCAGACAAATCAACGAAAGTAGATCATCCCATACTGCTCCTATGTAAATCCACAAATGTAGATCACCCTTAACTACTATCAGGAAAATTCACAAATGTAGATCTTCCTTTACTCCACTCAGGTAAATCCAGACAACTAGACCACCCCTTACTCCAATAGGTAATCATAATATGATAGTTTCAATTCAAATTAGGAAATACATTTTTATGTACAGTAATTGGGTTTAGTTATTTAAAGAAAATGTCTTCTTTCAAAAATTTACCTTTGAATAACCAGCAATCCCCCCCTCCACCTTACCCACCCCTAAAAGCTGCTCTGCAAAACGGCCCAGCTCTGATAGTTTCGGTTATAATATAATTACTCAATTTTCTGTTTTCTGCTGGTCTACTTGCAGAATGTAAGCGTCGTGGATGACAGTATTTGTGTTTGCTGAGGGAAATGTTGGTAAGGGCACCGTCACATGAAACAACTCAAACCACGTTAGTCCGTTACTCTTCAATCAATTAAACAAAAAAACGCGAATGCAAATAAACATAAAAAGCCGAAGGTCCGAGGCACACTGCATTGTGGAATAGGACAACAGTGGAACTGTGTACAAAGCGTGAACGGAAACTAAAAAAAAGACGAAAAAACGGTTATCCCCCCCTCGGGTGTCTCCCTCCCCCCCAGGTCACGTGGACGGCACGGGGCAGATGCGAGAGGCTGTGGGAACCTCGGGCAGGTGCGTCGCCGGGCGGTGCTCAGGCTCAGGTGTGAGGAAGTCCACTGCACGCCCGCTATTAAATCTCTTCACCCCCTCCCGGTTCCCCTCCCCCTCCCTCAACCCACGAGCACCCCATACGCTACTGTGTCACCCTAATTTGCGACGCCAGACGCTAGACCCTCTGGCGTAACGGGTAAAAGACGTTTGTGAACTTACCTGATTGTAGTAAAGGGTGGTCTAGTTGTCTGGATTTACCTGAGTGGAGTAAAGGAAGATCTGCCTGATAGTAGTTAAGGGTGATCTACATTTGTGGATTTACATAGGAGCAGTATGGGGTGATCTACTTTAGTTGATTTGCCTGATAGTTGTGAGGGGAGATTAGGTTGTATGGGTTGTATGGGTTGTATGGGTTGTATGGGAACCTAGAGACACAAGGAGTAATAAGGGGTGAGCTGCCGGCACTTTTATTGATTTGCCTAAAAGTTGTGAGGGGTGATCTATCTTTCTGGAATAACACAGGAGTAAAAAGGGGCGATCTAACTTTTTGGATTTTTCTGATAGGAGTAAAGAGGTGATCTACTTTTCTGAACTAACCTAGGGGTAATAAGGTGAGGTCTACTTTACTATGGATTTGCCTGATGGGAGTAAAGGGTGATTACGTGTTGTGGGTTTACTTAGGAGTAATAAGGGGTGATCAGTTTTTGTGGATTTGCCTGATTGTAGTAAGGGGAGATCTATCTTTCTGGATTAACCTAGGAGTAATAAGGTGAGGTCTACTTTACTATGGATTTGCCTGATGGGAGTAAAGGGTGATCACGTGTTGTGGGTTTACTTAGGAGTAATAAGGGGTGATCAGTTTTTGTGTATTTGCTTGATTGTAGTAAGGGGAGATCTATCTTTCTGGATTAACCTAGGAGTAATAAGGTGAGGTCTACTTTACTATGGATTTGCCTGATGGGAGTAAAGGGTGATCACGTGTTGTGGGTTTACTTAGGAGTAATAAGGGGTGATCAGTTTTTGTGTATTTGCTTGATTGTAGTAAGGGGAGATCTATCTTTCTGGATTAACCTAGGAGTAATAAGGGGAGGTCTACATTTCTGGATTTGCCAGATATGAGTAAGGGGTAAGAACGTGTTGTGGGTGTACATAGGAGTAATGAGGGACGATCTACTTTTGTGGATTTTCCTGACAAGAGTAAGGGGTGATATCTCTTTCCGTATTAAACTAGGAAAAGTAAAGAGAGATTTACTTTTCTGGATTTACCTGATAGGCGTAAGGGGTTGTTCTACCTTTCTGGATTAACCTAGGAGTAGTATTGAGGTGAAATACATTTTTGAATTTGCATAAGAGTAGAAAGGGGTGATCTACCTAGGAGTAAGGGGTTTCTGGATTAACCTAGTTGTAAGGGATGGTCTACTTTTGCAGATTTACCTGATTGTAGCAAGGAGTTCTCTGCCTTTTTGGAATAACCTAGGAGGAGTAAGTGACGGTCTACTTTTGCAGATTTACCTGCTGGTAGCAAGGAGTTCTCTCCCTTTTTGGAATAACCTAGGAGGAGTAAGTGACGGTCTACTTTTGCAGATTTACCTGCTGGTAGCAAGGAGTTCTCTCCCTTTTTGGAATAACCTAGGAGCAAGTGACGGTCTACTTTTGCAGCTTTACCTGCTGGTAGTAACTTATTAGTAAATTACAACTAGTAAGGGGTGATCTACATTTCTACATTTACATAGGAAATGTAGGGAATGGTCTTCCTTTCTGGATTAACCTAGTAGTAACGGGCGATATTCCTTTCTGGATTTACCTAGGAGTAGTAGTAATAATTGATCTAATTTTGTTGTATTCACCTGACAGTAGCAAGGTGTGATCTATTTTTATTTATATAGGCGCAGTAAGGAGTGGTTTTTGGAATTGTTTCGGAGTAGCTCAAGGCGAGAGTGGCTGAGGAGTCAATTCCCATTACTATATTCTCATTCTCTTGAGAAAGAGGGAGTTTAGGACCCCCCCTCTTCCTTCGTCATTGAAGGTCCTCAGAACCTAGAGACACAACCCCCTTCGAGGATGGATGCTTTGGGGACGAAACCTGAACTTTTCCGTATGTTCCGACCCGTATGTTCCCGAATGTATTCAAAAGTTCGTGCAGCTCCCACACTCCTCGCGAATACTCCGAACATTCGGTGTTGGCCGAATTATCGGGCGTCTTCGCAAGAAGTGTGGGACCGCCTTAAGGGTCCGATAGCGAGTTAGGAAAGTTAATGGATAACGGAATCAAGGGGCGTGTTTCAGTTTACAGTTGGGAAAAATAGTTCGCAATTAACACTGAAATGTCCTGAAAAATATTGAAATGTTTTACCGGGAAATATTAAGATGCATACGATAATATGAGACATAGCACGAGCACGTCTGTTCATTGTAAGACGAGGAAACAAAATTCTTGTTTTCGAAAACAAATAGATTGTTAATAATTTCACCCTATGCATTTTCTCCTTATCCCCATTTCCATAATTTACAAAGTAACCACAAACAAAAGGACACATTTCCTCAATTCCTAATTCTTGTGTAAATGCCATTATTCAATGAATTTTTCAGTTCCTAGGTCCTTTTCAAAATACTAACTGCTCATTGAAATACTGAACTACCATTATCAAAAAAAGTTATAGCAGTGACGCTTAACGATTTTGATACTTTTAAAACATAGATTCCACAAGTTGTTGAACGGTCCAGGTGTGAGACCGGAAGCCCGCGGCATATCACTGTTTGATTGATGCCTCCTCTTATCACTCCACACCTACGATCGCCGTCGTCTCCGTATCTGCTCAGAGCAGTCTGTTTGTTGGGAACTTGTAAATTTCATTTCGAAGATAAAACATGAGTAAAATAAACTGAACTGAGAAAGTTCAATTAACGTTCATATTTTTGCCAATTAACAGGATAGCACGATGTTCTTCACGTTGTTAATAAGATGAGAAGTTATAAACGGTGTACAAAAATTACATATTTTGCCTTCAAGATTTTACAGGTGAAGCAAGTCTTACAAGAGGTTTTCTTGGGAAATGTTAAAGATTTTTTATATTAAAAACAAATTTGTTCCGACAATACCTGTCACATACATGAGAAGGAGTCATGGATGATTATGCGGCTTTCTGTTGTGAACCAAACTGAACTTTTACTTTTAGTAGAAATATGTTTAAATAATCACCTGGTTAAAATAAAATCACCAATTTCTTTCGGTAAATATTACAGCGTGAAGAGCTAATGCGACTAAGCCTTTGGGGGTAGAAAAATATTTTCATCGTTTCGATATATGTAGGAATTATAACGAACATTTTGATATTCTACATGACGATTTTGAGGAACTCCAATTCTATATATAAATATCATACACATATGTTTAAAATGGTGCTTTAATGCATTTTTATTTTACTTTGTAGGAGATTTTACAACAAGACACTACAATTTACCAACACAGATTGACTACTTAATTTCATGCATTCTAAAATCAACATTTTAAATTAGGTATTCATATATGGCACTCGAGAAACGATGTAATCTACACGTTGGTATTTGAGTGGAATTTAGGAAATGTTTTTAAGAGAGAGTTACTGTCACATGTTTCCACCTACTTATCCCGTAAGATCAATGCTAACTTCCAATCCCTTCCCTCGACAGACTGTCCGTAATTGTTGATTTATGAATTTTATTAAAGAGCAAAAAAAATACCTAGCGATTTCAGGGAGCAGAATTTTGATACTTTATCAAAAATGATAGTCATCTAAAGGTATAAATAAAGATGTTGGTATATTTTATGTTCATGCGCTCCAATACCACTCAACCGATTGCGATGAAACTTTGTCCCAAGGAATTCCATGTTGACCCAAGGAATGTTTATAGCCACTAATCAAAGTCCTAGGACCTTAGGGCTATGCCCCAATGGACTTTAAAGTTACCATGCTATTCTTATGGAGGAAAGATCTAAAGTATTTGTCAACAGCTATTTATTTAGGTATAGCGAGCTATAATGTAAATATTACGAGTGAAGATTGTTCAACACAAATCTTGGGCCTAGCAACGTGCGCCGGGAACCGCTAGCCCTATACCTTCAATATTTTAGGTATTTACTACGGGTAAACTATCTGTGGTGTACAAAACTGTCAAAATTGGCCTAGCGGGAGATGTAGATAAAAGCGAAAAATACACGACAAGAGGCCTATCTTAATTCTAAACCTGAAATGCGACACAAATACAACACAAATCCCCTGGAAAATATTACTTCTCCGTCAATCTCCCACTTCGCGATCTTGTTTGTTTATGTCACTCAAGACATCAAACTTTATTACACCACAAAAGTGACTGGAATCCGCGCACTTTTTAGGCTCAGGTGCTACGTGAAGTCAAATGAATGGGAAGGGGTGTGTGGAGGGGGGCGCAGATGGGGCAGGTGTCAGATGCGTGGGAACCTCCGATGCTCCGATGCCTGGACCTGACAACCACCTTGAGCATCCGGGTACACCCGCGCCCGCCCGTGGACGGCGTGCTCCGTAACATTTCGCATTTATCAGATTATCCCATAAGGTCAATGTTGACTTTAAAATACCCTCCTTAAAGCTGGGGTTTCCTAGGCGCGGAACTTTTCAGCAGCGGGGTGCGGAACGCGGAGATTCTCCGCCCGTAGTGTCGTCAGCAAAGCGGAATTCTATTTTCCTATACGCGGACTTTTTCGGCGACCGACTGCGGAATAACCTAGCTCATTTTGGTTGAGACTGTTGAGGCACCAAGGGCATTTAATAAAATAATACATTCTTAAACGTAGGTATATTTCAACACACCACGTACTGTGTTTAGTATTTTCAATTTCAATACTAAATACAATATTTTCAATTATCGTATAGCAATAACATGTAGAAGAGCAGAAAGAAAGGTTAAGTTATATTTTTTTTAGTTTTAAACAATTGAGATTTTACTTTTAAAACACAATAAAACTGCCTATTAATTAAGATAAAACAATACTACATTATTATGTACTGTACATAACAAATCCTATGTTATTTTTAAAACAGTTTGTTTTTGTAATTATATAATTATCTGTTGGTTATTATACCTGCCGAACTCCAGACAATTGGATGGCCTTGTAGTCATTCAACAAGTTTCTCGTCATCTGACGCCCAAAATTTACCCGAAGAACTCATTCTGTAACAACACACGATCACAGGACACCAGTATAACCTCAACATTATTCCGCGGCGGAGAGCGGACTCCTCTGCTCCGGGAGCGGACAAAGTTAATCCGCGGCGCGGCGCGGAACATTTCCGCTGTCTAGGAAAACAGCGCCTTTGATTATATGACGAGGAGAGGCCAGCGTTCTCCGCTCTCCGTTGCTGAAAAGTTCCGCGCCTAGGAATTCCCAGCTTAACTGATAGTTCGAAATCATTGATGTATGGCTCATTTTAAAGAGCAAAAACAATATTTAGCGATTTCGGAGTACAGAATGACATGACGAACGGTTCATCTAGAAAAAAAATAAAATCTATATAAATACCCCCGTAGCAGCAAACCTGCGTACTCAGCGAATTTCCAATGCATATATATGTATCTTAATACCACATAAAGCCACATACCAAGTTTCATCAATATACATTCATAAATAAACGATTTATGACATTTTAATTGTTCTCCATAAGAATAACATGGCAGCTGAGTATGCAGGTTTGCTGAAGCAAGGAACACAAAAAATGGGGTTTTATACAAATATCAATATAACTCATGTAGGTAAAGCCACATACCAAATTTCATTAATTTATTTTCATAATGAAGGCAGATAACACGTTACTTATTCTCCATAAGAATAACATGGGGCTGAGTACGCAGGATTGCTGCTACGGGAGCCTTGGGTAAAAAATTGTCTTTTTGAGCAAATATAAATGGTCCACAACCAGATGAAGCCGTATACCAAGTTTCGTCAGTATACGTTCATAAATAAGCGAGATATCAAATTTTTATTTTTCTCCATAAGAATAACATTAGACAACGTACTGTGTTTAGCACTTTCAATATCTCGGTAACCAATTGACGTAGAGAAATGATCAAAATACCAAATTGTGTGTTTTTTTAAGCTGAATTCAATGGGAAAAAATAAAATTTGACTATTTCCAAAATTATATGTAAAAAATTCGAAAAACCCATTTTTGGGGTACAAACCCCCCCCCCCAAAATACCCCTTCGGATAGAGCGATCTGGCTGGTTTTCGAACTTCGAACGTCATAAATGTTGCTTTACACGTTTATACAAAATTTCATCAAAATCGGATAATTTTTACGAGAGTTATCGTGCTCACGGACACACACATATATATATATATATATATATATATATATATATATATATATATACAGTTTCAAAGGAATGGTGTTTTTGGGGTCTGGGGACCTCAAAACTAAAAGTTATCATGGTCCCGGGCCTAGGTCTTACCATGCCGACTACGGTAATAGCTTCTTCCCTATAGGGGAAATTCGCTAATAAAATTAGAGTTTTGTCTGTACATTGCTTGGAATTATGAAATTTGTGCATATTTTCTCGTTTTACAACCTAGGGAAGCCAAATCAAGTCTTATCTAAATTTCTGTCTGTCTGTCTGACTGCCTGTCGGTAACACTCATGGACGGGTTTTTGTTCGCTTTTCACGGGAAAACGGGTACACTGACATTGATGAAACTATGTTTCTTTGTTCTATACATGCGTGAGAAGGTTTTAGGCTACTTTAAACTGGCATAGGTCCTACGCCTTTTGGAAAAAGAATGGCGGCTGCTCAAAAATGTGTTTTCGCGCGGTTTTGATCGTGTTTGTTCGCTTTTCCCAGGGAAACGGGTGAACTGATTTAGATGAAACTTTTGTTCTATGTTCTATACGTACGTTAGAAGATTATAAGATACTTCAACATTTTGAATTCAACTCAGGGCTAAGCCCCACGGGATTTTCATGATACCATCTTCTGGTTATGGACAAAGCATTTATCATAAGGTTACATAAGTTTACACTGAACCAATTGATGACTGCAGAATATTTATTCCATAATCATCTGTTTAAGTTCTCATTTAAAGTTTTGAGTGAAGATTGGTAATAAATAACATAAGTATACAGAGTGGCTTATTATCTAAATCAACATTTTTCTGACACATATACTCGCTCACATTGTGATCACTGTAAATGAAAAACGAAAATGTCTAAGAAGGTGAAATTTTGGATAGTGGTTCCTCTTATTCTGCAGATGAAAAATAAGGCTAGGTTTGAAACAAAATCCTACCCGGCCCTGCCCTAATTTACTTTTATTGCTGGAAATCTTATGAGCATTAATTCGGACATTTTAAGTTGAAATTCGGTAGGAACATACCTAATATATCGGAATAAACACAAGCATATGCCCGTTAAGGCCGAGTTATAGGGCCCCACCCCCGAACCTTCAGTATACTTCTTTTAACAATCTTGCACCTGCTACTGGACTGATGGAGATGAAATTCGGTAGCAAAAAATAGACAACAAAATACTTAAGGGCTCTGCTTCACTGACCCTTAATATAATCATCACAAAATACTCAACCAATAGAGCTGACATTTGGTACTTTAAAGGACATCAGCAACAACAACATGGCCCATAATGGGGAGTCATGGTGTTGTTCTCCAGAGATTTCATACAGACACTTTGTGTGCTTGAGACATGGGGGGACGAGATCTATGTCTCTCTAGATAGATTTTTATGCAGCGAACTTAGGAGTGTCTCAACTTATCAGTAAGTTTGACAATTATTTTTGATAAGATTAAGGGGTTGAGGAGTTTTACAAGACCATTTTAAAAGTTGGGAACAGGACATTGGAAAACAGGTGGTCTCATAAACATACCTCCTTCACTCTGTACAAACGACGAATAACAGGAACTACTGATCGATAGTTTTTTCCATGAGGTTCATAAACAGATTAATTTCGAAAGTAACTTGTGCCATCCTCACGTCCACCAATGAACAAGCAACAGAGATCAACATAAAGGTGATGTATCTCTTACACAGCAAGGAACGGGTTTGTCATTGTTAACACCGTCCTTTTAACTAGAACCACGCCATTCACTACCCGGCGACAGTGTTCCTCAACTCAGTAACAGTTTCTGAATTATCTGCCGGTATATTTCGTTAATTTTTATTTAAGTGTACTTAAAAAACGTAAAATGTAATTTAAATATTGTAAAATTAATTCGGTTGTTATTCTTTCCAAATTTATCTATTATTTAGATATACAACCTGTACGAAGGACGGGTATAAAATATTTGCAAACAGCTAGTATAAAATATTTTGGAATTCTATTGAACGATTTTTTTGTATCAAAAGAATTCTATCGCTGGTCAGTTTGTTGCTCTGTAAAATGAACCATTGTGGAGGGACGGGATTTCAAAGTTATCATTGGCCTAGTGGAAGTAGTTGGTAGAAGTAGAGGATTGGAGCCCCTCTTAAAGGAAGTTTACCTAAAAGTGAATAAGAGAATGCTTCCTGATAAGAATCGTTGAAATTGGAAGAAGTGAGTTAAGCGGGGTCTAGTCTCGAAATGTTTCGCGTTTCTACCTGCTTCTCTCATTCTTCCATGAGATTAATGTTGGCAGTGGCTACGTACACGTCCGACGTGAGCCGCTACTGTTCACGTCCGTTCCAAATTATGCACCGTACGTTACTTTTCCTGTGATTTTTAAAACAAATTGAGAGCCAGAAAACCTCCTAACCTAACCTAACGTAACCTAACCTATCCTAACCTAACGTAACATAACGTAACCTAACCTAACCCAACCTAACCTAAGCGGTAGCGTAGTGAATTTGCCCTTACATTGGACGTGTACGCAGTCACTTCGATTAATGTTACATTTCGAGTCCCGCGAGCCGCGTGCCTGGCTTGCTCGGCGGCTTATCCAAATTCATTGATTTAGACTTACTTCAACGTACCTACAGGCTACGTTGAGCTGAATGTTGGTATCACAAATATTTATTCTGTAAAATATGCCAAACGCGGAATGTTATGAAATTGAATTGAATTTTTATTATTTTTATTTGTAATATAAAAATTCTGCTAAGATAGAAATTGCTATGCACATTTAATAAAATCCGTTTTTTATTTATTTATTTTTTTTTTTGGGAGGGAGATCCATGTTGGCATTCGAAAGATCTCGAACTTTCTCCAGTGGAGGGACTTTTGGTCTTAAGACTTTTAGATGATTTTTAGTGGCTACGACAACGGCACGGACAACCTTCCAGATCTGATTCGAGAATCAAGCTTTCGCACAACCCTGGGAGGGTATTTGTTAAAATGCTGTTTGATTATGTTTTTTTCTTTAACAATTCAGGGCAGCTTAACTGGTGCGGAAAGTAAAACCAGCTTTCAGTAATATTAATTCAAAAACAGCGCAACAAAATGTAAATCAAAACCAATCCTCTAGATAGTATCAAAAGTGATAGGTTCGTTGAATTACGAGGGACACACACTTTAGCCTGAATACACAAAACTATATGGCTATACGTATGAAAATCATTCCACATATCAACCTTTACAATAAAACTCGGAATATGTTTTATCACCCCTTTCCAAAAAAAACCATATTCCTCTAACACATAATCGTCTTTAAAGGCAGTTTTATGTCATGTCAAAAAGAAAGTATATTTGTGTATTGTATTTTTATCCCAAAATTCAAATTTGTCTTGATTTCAGGCTCGTAGTACGGTATAAGCTTTTTTTTGTTACGTGTATAAAATAAAAAAACGAGGGTTTCTCCCAAAAACAACTCCAAAATATTGTACAAGATTCAACTGACGATCGTCACTATCAATTCAAAATTGTTTAGTTTTAGTCGACTGCTTCATAACTGGTTGCTTTATTATTACGAGAATAGAAAATGACAGTTGACTTATTCTTGTCGATATTTAATGTTCGTTGGTTTTTGTTTGGGGCAGAATTCAAAATTGTAAACAGGTAATATCAGCTTACCCTCCGTTCTGACGTCGTACGTCATGTCTCTTACAAAACTGACGTCGATTATCACAAGTCCCAGACAATCTAACAAAGCAACCAGTATACGGATTTGTTTTGCATAGTTATCATACTACATTATGCTATCACTATCACCAGCATGATCACTGACATTAGCTTTTGAATCCATAAGCTATATCATAACAGATGGACGGTACAAATGTAAAGAAATTTCATACAAGGATACGGACTGTGAAACCACGCAAATCCTTATGTAGACGCAATTAAAACAGGAAAAGTTCAGTGTAAAGAAGTACAGTCTTCTCAAAGTCACAGGTAATTCAGGCTTTGTCTTCGTCAAAGTACCAAGAGCACAGCTCCCCTTCACATTAGCTATATCCCCAGAGGGGTGTTGTGAAGGAAACGCAGTGTAGAAACCCAGTTACAGCTGAATGGAAACGCGAGAGAAGCTTCAAATACGAAATTAACCGATGGAAGTAATAGTCGGCGGGCGAGAAACGACAGCCGTAATTTCATTATGCTGATCAGGTCATGTAAATTGTACGGGCCCTTGTAAACAGCCGTGATTCAATAACCGGCGAGCTGATTGCCGGGGAGGATGTAAATAAGCGGGGAGAGCGGCCGCAGGTCCCATCTAACTTTTTTTACCGTACTTCAGAAACAGACAGTCGAAATCCCCCTCCCCCTGTAAGGAGTCAAACAGGTACAAACCCACCTGTGCCGGCAGGACATCAATCTACAACCAGCTTCTGGAATTACTTCGCGGCGAGGACGACTCGCTGTGTCCCCGCTCACCGGCGAGAAATAACAGCGGGCCGAGGCTGGCTCCTTGGGGTACTCCGCGGTGAACTGGCGAAACGTGTGACTACTGGACTACTGGACCACCGTGCTATGTTACAACCAATGGAGCATCAGGTTTGAGACTTCATCACCGGAAGTTGCCGGACGCCAATTCAGAGTTTTGTTCCATAACCAATGTTAACGTTGTGCTTCCCTTACTCATCTGATCGTCACATAGAATTTCTTTTGGTATCAAATTGGTTTCATCGTGAAGCGAAATATTCATCGAGAATTTATAAATTGTTTACAACTTAATGAGAAACTGTACGGTAATACAATTGAAAATGAAACAATTTATTATGAAATCATAATGCTCAAGGAAATCCAAAAATGCAATTCACTTGAGAACCACAACACATTTATTTCGACAACTAAACTAATATTTTATGGAAAGTTAAATTATTGGCATTATGGAACAAAACTCCAAGATGAACTCCAACTTCCGGTGATGAAGACTCTTAATAGGGAATGGGAATGTTAAGTAATCGATTGTTTTCCTTGAACAATTTTAGGTTTTGCTATGAGATAATTTAACTTCTAAGATTATTCAAGATTCTAAGATTAATGTCCGGGCTTGAAAAATAATCTTAGATTTTATGAGTTGGAATTTTATTGATATTAGATTGACATTCCATTTCGTTCTGCTACAGACAACAGCTTATACATTACGAACTTTCATATTTGGATAACACATTTTTCAAATGAAATTCAATTGTTAACCATGATTAAACGACCAACCAAAGTTTATTTATTATAAATTACCAAAATATCTCATTAATTAAATATTAGTCTACTAGTTCAAATGCATACAACTGATCCGCCAACAATTAAACATGACTGTGGAGGGAAGAGATGGGTTTCACTGGTTTCTAAATTTATAAAGTTTATGCTCGTTGATTTATCCTACTCGCAAACAAGTCGTTGCTATGGATATAGCAACTGATGAGTTTTTTCAAATAGTTTCCAAGTATTTCTAGAGTTTCTACATCAACAAACTGATACTATAACGAACGTTTCAAAATGTGGTCAACAGACTCTTCTGTCAATTGAAAGTAAAGCGACAATTCTTCTGTCAAAAGTTTCCAGCGACCTACAAACTGAGGTGCAGTTAAGAATTTGGACTCAATTACGATCAGAAAGTTTTTCGTAATATGCAAACTAATATTATAATTTATCAAGTTTTATCTATTGATGGTTCTCTTTCATAAAAAAATTACCAATCAATCGTTTCTGAATCGCGTAGGCGAATCCATACATGAAAGTATTTCCATTTAAAATACTTGATTTGTATTATGAGACACATCCCGTCGGTTTAATGGTAACGTTTCGGCCACACTACAATGGTCTTTCTCAAGGCAGCCACTCTTGAGTCTCGATATGTCACATCACCCTGCTGCAGAACTTGGCAGATCTGCTATACCGCGGAGAGTTCAACCAGATACCAAGCGCGATAGAGCCCATGGAACCTTTATCATGGTCCGGTGCCGACTCCTCCCCCAGTTTTACGCTCTGCGAAGCGTCACTGCGCCTCCTCCATTGGCTGTTCTTAAGTAGTTAATTATACATGCGACTGTCGGCTACCGAATAGAGCCACTGTACGTTACCTCTTTCACGCTCGGTGACTTGAAGATTACTGTGTCCTCAACCCTGTGAAAACGTGCTCAAAACCTTTTCAACGTTTTAAAATGGTTAATTTTAGTACTTTTAAATTTGTTACAAAGCAGGAGCTTCCGAGGATGCTGGAAGTGGCGACAAAAATTTGAGTAGGGAAAACTACCAAATAGCGACAAACGGAACAATTTGTAAAGAGGAGGCTCCAGTCACGAAACTATGTGGGTTTCTACCTGCTTCTCCCATAAGGCCAATGACTTTCAAAGCCCGTCCCTCTCGAACGAGAAGGCTCCAGTCACGAAACTATGTGGGTTTCTACCTGCTTCCCCCATAAGGCCAATGCCTTTCAAAGCCCGTCCCTCTCGAACGAGGAGGCTCCAGTCACGAAACTATGTGGGTTTCTACCTGCTTTTCCCATAAGGCCAATGACTTTCAAAGCCCGTCCCTCTCGAACGAGGAGGCTCCAGTCACGAAACTATGTGGGTTTCTACCTGCTTCCCCCATAAGGCCAATGACTTTCAAAGCCCGTCCCTCTCGAACGGATTATCTGAAATCGTTTACTACAAATTTCTTTAAAGAGGAAACAAATACCTATCAATTTCAGGGAGCAAAATGTTTGGAATACCGTCTCTGTTGGAGTTTTCCTGTAGGGGCAGTAATTGCAGTATTAATTTTTCGTTTAAAGGTATTGTACATACGCATGTATTTATTATAGCATAAGTTCCAAATAACTGCATGATTTTGTATACATTGCATTTATTTATTCCTGCAATAAACACATTTTGATTTTGATAACTAATAATAGTTCAATTCAATTCCCAAATATTTTACATTTAAGATTTTTTATGGGTGAACTGTTATAATGTGCTGTTGTGATATCGAAATTCTGCTCACTGTAATCGCTAGTTATTTTAAGCTCTTTAAAATTCACCATATTTATCAACGATATCGGTTAATGGTTGAGGAAGGACGTGCTTTGAAAGTTAACATTGGCCTTATGGGGGAAGCAGGTAGTATCGTCAAATGTTTCGTGACTGAAACCCATTCTAAAAAACAATTTTCCTGCTGAACAATTGTACTCCACTTTAATTCAATCCGATTCAATGTTATTTATGCCACGAGAAATAATACATACACACGGTTAATTAAAACGATAACTCGAAATAAAAAACGAAATAAAACAATAACGGCGCCCGCTTCTGTAAATAAAATCGCTAAAAGAAACCAGAAACCGGTCGACTCGCGGCGTGGACGGGACCGGACCGAGCGGACGGTGACTGCCGCGGGCTCACTATTAAATCATTCATTAGTTGCAGAAAAATCGCTTCCGGCGTAGGTCCATTCACGAGCCTCCACGCCGTTTTAATTCTCTCTGCGAAATTCGACAGGTCCTTTTTTGCGCGGCCGTTTTTACCGCGTTTATGAATGAAACCGGTCGCACTGCGTCCTTCGGGAGTACTGGCGATGTCGGCTTAAACGGTGACTTCAATTGGCATTTCAAAGGTATGCGATCGCGTCAGGGGTCACCAAGTGATTCCCGCGCCCTGAAAAAAGTGTAGGCTTGAAAGACTGTACAAGATGGAGTACTGTCATAGAGAATCACGACTAAACATTAGACATCGGGAGTTCATGATATCTTCAAATGTGGAATTTAATATTCGCTACAATAAAAAACAAAACCAACATCAATGCACCACGATATAGAGAATAACTTTAAATGTTATACCATTTAAACTATTTGAACACGGGATTGCTATTCACATTCAAATATTCTGACAGCTGAGAGTGAATGAACACAATTTTCAACCTGAGTAACAAATCAGTTTAGGAAAAAAGGTGATTTTTACATTATCTATTTGATTATCGGTGGTATTTAGAAGTGCACATTCTAGTGGCGAGGCGACGTAATATTCGTGGCGTAGTAGAGCCATGGAGGAATCATTGCCATTACTACCAAGGGTAAAGCGGTGGCAGCAGGTTGGATTGTGGAAGTTTTACCAGTTTTGTCTTGCTGGGTTGTGATTACGCCAGAGTAGAGCGGCGGAGTGGTTGGGCGGTAGCGTGAAAGAGCGACGGCGGCGGTGGCGGCAGGTTAGGTTGAGGTTGTGACGGAGTTCTCGCCGCCCGAAGGTATGGAAGTTGTGGGCAGCAGCTACGCCCTGTGAGAGTGTCAGAGTGGCAGAGTGGTAGAGCGGTAGCGTGAAAGAGCGACGGCGGCGGTGGCGGCAGGTTACGTTGAGGTTGAGACGGAGATCTCGCCGCCCGAAGGTATGGAAGTTGTGGGCAGCAGCTACGCCTTGTGAGAGTGTAAGAGTGGCAGAGTGGTAGAGCGGTAGCGTGGTAGAGCGACGGCGGCGGTGACGGCAGGTTAGGTTGAGGTTGAGACGGAGATCTCGCCGCCCGAAGGTATGGAAGTTGTGGGCAGCAGCTACGCCTTGTGAGAGTGTCAGAGTGGCAGAGTGGTAGAGCGGTAGCGTGGTAGAGCGACGGCGGCGGTGACGGCAGGTTAGGTTGAGGTTGAGACGGAGATCTCGCCGCCCGAAGGTATGGAAGTTGTGGGCAGCAGCTACGCCCTGTGAGAGTGTCAGAGTGGCAGAGTGGTAGAGCGGTAGCGTGATAGAGCGACGGCGGCGGTGGCGGCAGGTTAGGTTGAGGTTGAGACGGAGATCTCGCCGCCCGAAGGTATGGAAGTTGTGGGCAGCAGCTACGTCTTGTGAGAGTGTCAGAGTGGCAGAGTGGTAGAGCGGTAGCGTGATAGAGCGACGGCGGCGGTGGCGGCAGGTTAGGTTGAGGTTGAGACGGAGATCTCGCCGCCCGAAGGTATGGAAGCTGTGGGCTGCAGCTACGCCTTGTGAGAGTGTCAGAGTGGCAGAGTGGTAGAGCGGTAGCGTGATAGAGCGACGGCAGCGCTGGCGGCAGGTTAGGTTGATGTAAAGACGGAGTTCTCGCCGCCCGAAGGTATGGAAGCTGTGGGCAGCAGCTACGCCTTGTGAGAGTGTCAGAGTGGCAGAGTGGTAGAGCGGTAGCGTGGTAGAGCGACGGCGGCGGTGACGGCAGGTTAGGTTGAGGTTGAGACGGAGATCTCGCCGCCCGAAGGTATGGAAGTTGTGGGCAGCAGCTACGCCTTGTGAGAGTGTCAGAGTGGCAGAGTGGTAGAGCGGTAGCGTGGTAGAGCGACGGCGGCGGTGACGGCAGGTTAGGTTGAGGTTGAGACGGAGATCTCGCCGCCCGAAGGTATGGAAGTTGTGGGCAGCAGCTACGCCCTGTGAGAGTGTCAGAGTGGCAGAGTGGTAGAGCGGTAGCGTGATAGAGCGACGGCGGCGGTGGCGGCAGGTTAGGTTGAGGTTGAGACGGAGATCTCGCCGCCCGAAGGTATGGAAGTTCTGGGCAGCAGCTACGTCTTGTGAGAGTGTCAGAGTGGCAGAGTGGTAGAGCGGTAGCGTGATAGAGCGACGGCGGCGGTGGCGGCAGGTTAGGTTGAGGTTGAGACGGAGATCTCGCCGCCCGAAGGTATGGAAGTTGTGGGCAGCAGCTACGCCCTGTGAGAGTGTCAGAGTGGCAGCGTGGTAGAGCGGTAGCGTGATAGAGCGACGGCGGTGGTGGTGGCAGGTTAGGTTGAGGTTGAGACGGAGATCTCACCGCCCGAAGGTATGGAAGTTGTGGGCAGCAGCTACGCCCTGTGAGTGTCAGAGTGGCAGAGTGGCAGAGTGGTAGCGTGATAGAGCGACGGCGGTGGTGGTGGCAGGTTAAGTTGAGGTTGAGACGGAGATCTCACCGCCCGAAGGTATGGAAGTTGTGGGCAGCAGCTACGCCCTGTGAGTGTCAGAGTGACAGAGTGGCAGAGTGGTAGCGTGATAGAGCGACGGCGGCGGTGGCGGCAGGTTAGGTTGAGGTTGAGACGGAGATCTCGCCGCCCGAAGGTATGGAAGTTGTGGGCAGCAGCTACGCCCTGTGAGTGTCAGAGTGGTAGAGCGGTAGCGTGACAGAGCGACGGCGGTGGTGGCGGCAGGTTAGGTTGAGGTTGAGACGGAGATCTCGCCGCCCGAAGGTATGGAAGTTGTGGGCAGCAGCTACGCCCTGTGAGAGTGTCAGAGTGGCAGAGTGGTAGAGCGGTAGCGTGATAGAGCGACGGCAGCGGTGGTGGCAGGTTAGGTTGAGGTTGAGACGGAGATCTCGCCGCCCAAAGGTATGGAAGCTGTGGGCAGCAGCTACGCCCTGTGAGAGTGTCAGAGTGGCAGCGTGGTAGAGCGGTAGCGTGATAGAGCGACGGCGGCGGTGGCGGCAGGTTAGGTTGAGGTTGAGACGGAGATCTCGCCGCCCGAATTTATGGAAGTTGTGGGCAGCAGCTACGCCCTGTGAGAGTGTCAGAGTGGCAGAGTGGTAGAGCGGTAGCGTGATAGAGCGACGGCGGCGGTGTCGGCAGGTTAGGTTGAGGTTGAGACGGAGATCTCGCCGCCCGAAGGTATGGAAGTTGTGGGCAGCAGCTACGCCCTGTGAGTGTCAGAGTGGCAGAGTGGTAGCGTGATAGAGCGACGGCGGCGGTGGCGGCAGGTTAGGTTGAGGTTGAGACGGAGATCTCACCGCCCGAAGGTATGGAAGTTCTGGGCAGCAGCTACGCCCTGTGAGTGTCAGAGTGGCAGAGTGGTAGAGCGGTAGCGTGATAGAGCGACGGCGGCGGTGGCGGCAGGTTAGGTTGAGGTTGAGACGGAGATCTCGCCGCCCGAAGGTATGGAAGCTGTGGGCTGCAGCTACGCCTTGTGAGAGTGTCAGAGTGGCAGAGTGGTAGAGCGGTAGCGTGATAGAGCGACGGCAGCGCTGGCGGCAGGTTAGGTTGATGTAAAGACGGAGTTCTCGCCGCCCGAAGGTATGGAAGCTGTGGGCAGCAGCTACGCCTTGTGAGAGTGTCAGAGTGGCAGAGTGGTAGAGCGGTAGCGTGGTAGAGCGACGGCGGCGGTGACGGCAGGTTAGGTTGAGGTTGAGACGGAGATCTCGCCGCCCGAAGGTATGGAAGTTGTGGGCAGCAGCTACGCCTTGTGAGAGTGTCAGAGTGGCAGAGTGGTAGAGCGGTAGCGTGGTAGAGCGACGGCGGCGGTGACGGCAGGTTAGGTTGAGGTTGAGACGGAGATCTCGCCGCCCGAAGGTATGGAAGTTGTGGGCAGCAGCTACGCCCTGTGAGAGTGTCAGAGTGGCAGAGTGGTAGAGCGGTAGCGTGATAGAGCGACGGCGGCGGTGGCGGCAGGTTAGGTTGAGGTTGAGACGGAGATCTCGCCGCCCGAAGGTATGGAAGTTCTGGGCAGCAGCTACGTCTTGTGAGAGTGTCAGAGTGGCAGAGTGGTAGAGCGGTAGCGTGATAGAGCGACGGCGGCGGTGGCGGCAGGTTAGGTTGAGGTTGAGACGGAGATCTCGCCGCCCGAAGGTATGGAAGTTGTGGGCAGCAGCTACGCCCTGTGAGAGTGTCAGAGTGGCAGCGTGGTAGAGCGGTAGCGTGATAGAGCGACGGCGGTGGTGGTGGCAGGTTAGGTTGAGGTTGAGACGGAGATCTCACCGCCCGAAGGTATGGAAGTTGTGGGCAGCAGCTACGCCCTGTGAGTGTCAGAGTGGCAGAGTGGCAGAGTGGTAGCGTGATAGAGCGACGGCGGTGGTGGTGGCAGGTTAGGTTGAGGTTGAGACGGAGATCTCACCGCCCGAAGGTATGGAAGTTGTGGGCAGCAGCTACGCCCTGTGAGTGTCAGAGTGACAGAGTGGCAGAGTGGTAGCGTGATAGAGCGACGGCGGCGGTGGCGGCAGGTTAGGTTGAGGTTGAGACGGAGATCTCGCCGCCCGAAGGTATGGAAGTTGTGGGCAGCAGCTACGCCCTGTGAGTGTCAGAGTGGTAGAGCGGTAGCGTGACAGAGCGACGGCGGTGGTGGCGGCAGGTTAGGTTGAGGTTGAGACGGAGATCTCGCCGCCCGAAGGTATGGAAGTTGTGGGCAGCAGCTACGCCCTGTGAGAGTGTCAGAGTGGCAGAGTGGTAGAGCGGTAGCGTGATAGAGCGACGGCAGCGGTGGTGGCAGGTTAGGTTGAGGTTGAGACGGAGATCTCGCCGCCCAAAGGTATGGAAGCTGTGGGCAGCAGCTACGCCCTGTGAGAGTGTCAGAGTGGCAGCGTGGTAGAGCGGTAGCGTGATAGAGCGACGGCGGCGGTGGCGGCAGGTTAGGTTGAGGTTGAGACGGAGATCTCGCCGCCCGAATTTATGGAAGTTGTGGGCAGCAGCTACGCCCTGTGAGAGTGTCAGAGTGGCAGAGTGGTAGAGCGGTAGCGTGATAGAGCGACGGCGGCGGTGTCGGCAGGTTAGGTTGAGGTTGAGACGGAGATCTCGCCGCCCGAAGGTATGGAAGTTGTGGGCAGCAGCTACGCCCTGTGAGTGTCAGAGTGGCAGAGTGGTAGCGTGATAGAGCGACGGCGGCGGTGGCGGCAGGTTAGGTTGAGGTTGAGACGGAGATCTCACCGCCCGAAGGTATGGAAGTTCTGGGCAGCAGCTACGCCCTGTGAGTGTCAGAGTGGTAGAGTGGTAGAGCGGTAGCGTGACAGAGCGAAGGCGGCGGTGGTGGCAGGTTAGGTTGAGGTTGAGACGGAGATCTCGCCGCCCGAAGGTATGGAAGCTGTGGGCAGCAGCTACGCCCTGTGAGAGTGTCAGAGTGGCAGTGTGGTAGAGCGGTAGCGTGATAGAGCGACGGCGGCGGTGGCGGCAGGTTAGGTTGAGGTTGAGACGGAGATCTCGCCGCCCGAAGGTATGGAAGTTGTGGGCAGCAGCTACGCCCTGTGAGTGTCAGAGTGGTAGAGTGGTAGAGCGGTAGCGTGACAGAGCGAAGGCGGCGGTGGTGGCAGGTTAGGTTGAGGTTGAGACGGAGATCTCGCCGCCCGAAGGTATGGAAGCTGTGGGCAGCAGCTACGCCCTGTGAGAGTGTCAGAGTGGCAGTGTGGTAGAGCGGTAGCGTGATAGAGCGACGGCGGCGGTGGTGGCAGGTTAGGTTGAGGTTGAGACGGAGATCTCGCCGCCCGAAGGTATGGAAGCTGTGGGCAGCAGCTACGCCCCGTGTTACACCCACTCCGTCTTGTAACCGGCTTTCAGCTCTATATAGACTTATCTTTTACATTACCCTTATTACATTTCCTTACTTACTTTATGTACAACTACTCGCGTCCGTCTTTCACGCACTGCATTCCCGCCAACACTGGACATTCGATGGCCAAAGTCGGCTTATCGGATGCCAATTAACGCACCAAATTATAGTCAATGTCAAGTGCGTTATATAAAGAGAAGTTGTTTGTTCAAAAATACCCTGTTGTTCAATAGATTTGTTTTCAACTAACCGATAATTATATATTTCAAAACCCTGAGAACAGCTACTAACACATTTATTAATTAATACCTTTCGCGTTGAATTTTTTTTTAAATTTTGCTCCGAATTAACATGATTGAACTCCGTGCAAAGAGTCTTATGAGAACCACAACTTTCTCAGACCTTTCCTCGCAACTTAGTTGATAAGTGGTGACACTGCTCTTGTTATTAGTACAAACAAAAAATTAGAAGATTTAATGGAATATACATTCTAATGATGTATGCAGTTCAGATAAAAGTAGGGGGGGGACGATTTCTGCTTATTCCTTTTCTCAACGCGATGCTGGTAAAATGCAATCTTAATCCCCTCCATTTCTTTACATCTTCAATTCATTAGGCGTTTACAACCGTGTCAATTCAATTATGATTCCAATTAACGAAGTGATTGGCTACACCACACAATATGTAACTCTTCGTATAACACCTGGTAGTATTGTATGTAGACAACTAGGACTCAAATCAATATACTTCTGTCCAGTTTTTAAAGCGAACCTCTACGAACTACAGTTACTTTGCAAACAACGAGTCGTTCAACGCAGAACAGTTTATTTTACCTTATGAACGAGTGCTCAAGCCCAAGTTGCACCTGATGTATCCCCCCAAGTTTGTACAGCCCGGTCCGAGTGCCGTCTTATGGTGTTAGAGTTGGATGTTAAATTGCTGGATTAGGAAACCTCGGCAGAGCTGCTAGATACGTCTTCCACAAGGAGATATTGCGCAGATCACCTGAAGGAGAGGAACTAGCAGGGATGGAAAAGGTGGGTTGGGATGGAGTTGCCAATCAACCTTTCATAGGGCACACCCGCAACTCCTATGACACTTGCTTATTTCAGTTTTCAAATAGGCTTCAGTGTACTCTGCCCATCTAGACTGACTGACAAGTATCTATGTTTATCAGCCAGTGACCACAAACGTAGGGAAGACGTTCCAACTCCTGCTGTCTACAAACATGGAGGGACCAAGGTGAAAGGGATGCTTGCCAAATGTATAGCCAAAGGACCAACATCAACATGCGCCTCTTCGTTTGCTGTACCCAAAGTCAACATCAAAACTGGTATAAACCAGTCTCAACGTCATCCTAAGCCGTCCTAGGGTGTTCCTTTGTGGGGAATCACTCCGAGTTTATTTACCAGACATCAACTGCGTCAGAAAACTATACTTTCTTGGAGGGACTGGATGTTCGGCCGCAGTACACGGCACGCGTCCCGCTGGCGACCGCAGGCGACTCGGGTATCCCATCCGACCGGTCGGCCGACCGCGACACTACCGACCACTGCCATCCGACACTCGACACCGCCACCCCTGCCCCTGCCGCACTTTCTAATAAACTTGTTCCATCTGAAACCTATCCGCCACGTTTAACAGGGTTATTTATATCGTTCACCTGTCCCAAACTCTGGTTAAAATGTCAAGGCGTATTCTTTCCAGTCAGCTTTGAAAAGTTAGGAATTGCTTGATGTAAATCGGAGCGAAAAATGTAGTTCTCCTTTCGATAATATTGCCTCTAGTGTATAGATTTTAGTTCCTTCTCCTGTGCACGAAATGCCTAAACGGATACTGACTTTCGACATATTTCGACTTTCGTCATGCCTTACACTAGACAAACTGTAAACAAGGGAATGGGTACTAACTACGTAATGATGTGTAAAAAGACAGTCTGAAGCATGAAGCAATGGAGCTTATTGTGTATTTGTGGGAGAATGATTTAGTACAAATATTACCATTTGATTTCCTTTCCTGATTAGGTAATTGCAGCCGTCTTGCTAGCAATTGGATATGCAAAAGAGATGCAACGCAACACGAAAAAGAGTGGCGAATAAAGAGAGCAATGAACATAATTGCCGCTCCATGACGCTTCTAACCCCTTTGAGCATAGGACAATACTCAAACCGCCTGCACAAGTGGTTCAAAAGGTAGGGTCAGTTCGAAAGTAGACCTCGACAGACCAACGTTTACCGTCAAATCCTGCCCTTCCTCAACAGATTATCTGAAATCGTTTATTCATGTCCGCTTTTAAACAGCTTAATACACGTAACGATTTATAAACAGAATTTTGATATAACAAATGATAGTTGTTCAATCAAATTATACTATAAATTTCTATATTTGACATTTTTCTACGGGTTTGCTATTTTTTGCATAAAGATTCTGCTCACTGGAATCAGTATTCTTTTACTCTTAAACTAAGCCACGAGTTAACTATTTCGGATAACCCGATCAGGAGGGACGAGATTTGAAAGTCCAACATTTGCCTAATGCAAGAAGAAACGAGTTCGCACGCAGCACGCTGACGTGAGGGAAGTGAATTTCCAAATAAAAACTTTTAAAACTCAAAATAAGTGTAAAAACTTACATTTGTCCAATTTTTATTGAAATCTGAAAACATTGATTTGTTGGCTGTTCTGATACTCCTGGTTTCATTTACTTGCAAAGCTGGGAATACAATTTTGCCCAATATAAGGTTAGGAGAAGGTCCAGACAGGCTTGAATGTAGGTGTGAGGTTGCTGGGGATGATAAAAGTACTCTAACAAAGGAATAACAGGCTTTTCTCGTGTAAAACTCCCATAAGACAACGTACTGTGTTTAGTCAATACACATTTTCTTTAATAACTCGGTAAATATTTATGCTAGAACGACGAGAGAGGGCTTAAAACTTTCGCCTCTCTAATTCCCGTCTTTTTGCAAGCATTTATTTTACATCTGGGGCTTTTATGACCATTTTTGAGCCCAAAAACTCGAAATTTGAAAGATTAATCCCCCAAAAAAGGGGTTTAGAGTTTTCTGATTGTTTTGCCCAACGAACTTGTTTAACTGATTACAGAAAGGAACGTCCCTACCAAATTTGAAGTAAATCGGACAAAAATTGCGACCGCTAGAGTGCAAACACACACATATATATATATATATATATATATAAAATTTTGACCCCCCAAAACGTGTTCAGGGGGTCACGTTAGGAACTTCTATGGTGGTCCCGGGCTTAATTTTCACCGTGCGGGTCATGCTAATAGTTCACTTTCCATAGGAAATTCACTAATAAGCAAGTACATTAGAGAAGCAAGAAGAAACACTAAATGTCTCGTGACTGCACCCTACTCTTAAAATTATGTCTAAAAGGTCTTCGTTATATGGTTTAAATTTTGTTTTACTTAACTTCTTTTTAACTCACTACCATCTTTGCCTGAATGTGTTTTATCATTATTGATTTGTTGATTCTATAGGTTTCTTCCTACCAGGAGCTAGGAACTAGAGAATGTAGACACCAAACGTCGTGAAAGTTATGCATCAGTGTTGCTGTTCCAAAGTTTTTTTGAGCCGCAATGAATAATGCTCCCACTGATTGTTCAAACAAAAAAATCCTTTCTTCATACTAACCTCCCAATGGCTGAAGACCAGCTGGGGACTCGCCAGCCCCGAAGTCTGCTTCCTCATCTCCGGGGCGAACAGGAAACTCTCGACCACTGGCAACACCGCCTCTACCGTGAACGAGGCGGAGCCCTGGGTCATGTCGCCGTGGAGGATCCTGCCGTGGCGGCGACCCAGGACCGCGTACATTTTGCCTAGAACAACGGCAGAGGTGAGTAAGCAGCGGGAGAAAACTATCCTTATACATTAGATAGTCACTTTTGCACTCTTGGGAAAATAAGTCTTTGTTACTAACTTGAATAAGAACTTGTCCTAAATCCTTAATTCGTAAGAAGCCCTCAACCCAAAAGCAGCCTTTAGAAATCTTTAAGTGCGTAATAAGATTGGGTAATAAAGATTCTGTCTTGAAGACCGAAGAACGCGGAGATGAAATGATGGATGTTTTCATCTATATAATAGATCGCATTTCCCTTTTGGTAACTTTAGTAGATAAATGAAAATGTGAAAACTCTTTTTTTCGTCAGTTCCAAAGGATTCTATTTTGAGACAGCACACTTGGGTAGGCAGAGAGCTGCATTTACATGTTTTGAGACGGCACACTTGGGTAGGCAGTGAGCTGCATTTACATGTTTTGAGACAGCACACTTGGGTAGGCAGTGAGCTGCATTTATATGTTTTGAGGCAGCACACTTGGGTAGGCAGTGAGCTGCATTTATATGTTTTGAGACAGCACATTTGGGTAGGCAGAGAGCACTTGGGTAGGAAGTGAGCTGCATTTATATGTTTTGAGACAGCACATTTGGGTAGGCAGTGAGCTGCATTTATATGTTTTGAGACAGCACAATTGGGTAGGCAGTGAGCTGCATTTATATGTTTTGAGACAGCACACTTGGGTGGGCAGTGAGCTGCATTTATATGTTTTGAGACAGCACATTTGGGTAGGCAGTGAGCTGCATTTATATGTTTTGAGACAGCACACTTGGGTAGGCAGTGAGCTGCATTTATATGTTTTGCAACAGCATTTAATTTTGTAAAGCGTGCTTTTACAATCTACTATAGTATGCAAAATCTAAAACAGTTACTAATACAGTTTGGCAATCGCTACAGAAGTTAGTAAGAAAACTTTAGACGCTTAAAATGAATTTGATCAGAACGGAAAAAGGTGTAAACAGCTAACTGGTTAATAATCTTATTTACCCATTTTTCAAACACACTCT
Source organism: Allygus modestus (assembly GCA_963675035.1). Taxonomy (NCBI): domain Eukaryota; kingdom Metazoa; phylum Arthropoda; class Insecta; order Hemiptera; family Cicadellidae; genus Allygus; species Allygus modestus. Next base: position 122,025,182 of record OY776115.1, on the reverse strand, counting down.
AAGCAGGATAAATAAAATACCTTTTACAACACTATAAAGTATATTTACACTTATACTGTACTTACATACAAGACGGTAAAATCTACACAAAAGATGATATAAGGCGATCGATTTCAACCAGTGTAAATGGTTGAAATAGATCGCCTTGTACCATCTTTTGTGTATATTTTACCGTCTTGTATGTAAGTACAGTATAAGTGTAAATATACTTTATAGTGTTGTAAGACGTATTTTATTCATCCTGCTTAGTTGTAACAACACGTATCATTCTAATAAACAAATTAAACACACTCTGTCCAGTACATATATTTAATATGTAGTGTATTAAAGACTCGGTAAGTATTATTGCCCTCGGATAACTACAGTGATAAATTGGGTGGATGGTTTCAAAAACTTGTGGTTATGCAGAACTTGTACGATTTTTTTCTTTGATTGGCCTATGTGATAAATCAGACAATAAATAGCGAATATTTATGGAGTAATAGTCCACAAAATAAAAATTTTGATTCCAAACATCACTTTGGGTTGTTTAAATACTGCGTGAACCTTGACGATATACGTTATTTTACACTCCGTTCCAACCATTCTGGAGCAAATGAAACAATATTTAAACCTTCCAAATAACAACTGGATTAACCTGATTACAACTACAATCATACTTATAGAGATCTTCAATATTTCCATGGCATAAAGAAGACACGACTCGGTGGAAAGTCAGAAAAATCACTCGTGCCCATATAGAAAAATATCAAGTAAATAACACTTAGTAGCAGGAATCTGTGTAGGTGGTGACCAACGGCTGAACACAAAGACAATTCCCTTTCTATCAGTTTACTTCACGAGGGCAGGCCTTGCCCTACAGTCCACGGCCACTGCCCTCCCACACCACCTTCTGCCTCTCCTGTGAAAGTCGCAGGTGTCTTGCTGCAATCGGGAGACCAAGAGGGGGCTCCAGTCACGTACAAGTTTGTACCTGCTTCTCCCAATCCTATTAGGCCAAAATTATGCCAGCGTTCTTGGTCTTATCTTTGTTTTTAGTAATGTTCAGAGGGGGCTCCAATCACGAAATGTTTCGCATACCTACCTGCTTCTTCCTAAAAACAATGTTCATTTAAGTCCCGTCGTCACATCCCTCTTTCGACTATCCAAAATCTGCAATGACTCTTTTTATATAACAAAAACTAATGTTTAGTGTAATATTCTTTTATTGATTTATAATTAATCTATGATAAAGGAAGTTATACTTTTATTTTAACACTTCTTTATTCAAAACAAAACAAGACAAAAATAAACATTGGATCAAAAATAGGTAAATAAACATATGAATAATAACACAAAATACATTACATTTCTTCCCCCTAAATTAGAGTACATTTACAAATCGTCCATGAAGAGTTTGAGAGGGTGACACCAACTATCATCAGATCTTTGCAAACTTTACTTCAAGCGTCATCTGCTGTTTACTGCTCAGGCTCTCTTTCCTCCTCTTTCTGATCTGGTCAATGTGTCGTGTCCATTCCAGATTAAGGCTTCGAGCAAATATTTAAATAATTTTCGGACCAAGTCTACTTATTTGTTAGCTAATAAAGAAATTATTTACTATTTCTTCTTCGATTCAGTTAGGTCCTCTTCCATAGTTTTTAGCCCACACTTTGCCTTCTGTTTTTCAATCTTCCACTACTTATTTTTTCCCTCCATAATTCCTCATTTCCTCAAGATCGTCCGATTAAAACGTGAGCTGGAGATTTACAGGTTGACATATGCAGAGTATTTCGATGATCTTAAATATACCTCTGCAAAACTACTTCTTCGTCATTTTTATCGGCAATTGCTGCTCGCAGAGCCCTTTTCACGGTTTTAACCGCATTTTCAGCAGCTCCAAAGATTGTCTCAGGAGTCTAATATGGATTTGTGCTGACACTGACTGTGTTCTAAATGCTTCCATTTAGAGTAGTTATCTACTAAAACTAAGTAATAGTGTCCGTTGAAAGGCCCAAGGTAGTCAATATGAAGTCGTTGCCATGGGATCTGGGGCCATTCCCGATGACTAAGAGACGTGCTCGGTGATTAATCCTTGGTAATATTGCATGCTTTAAAAGCTGCGACTGTATGTTCAATTTATGTGTCAATGCCTGGCCACCATACATAAGAACGTGTAAAAGATTGCACTTTCACTATTCCCATATGTGATGCATGGAGCTCTTTTAACACTGTCTCTCGGAGACCCTCCGGAACTATTACCCGGTAACCCCACAAGGGAATATACGCTTTTGATACGGAGAGGGTTAGTTTCGGATTGGCTGTCAAGAGCATCTCTACCAGTTCAGGATATTCAGGACACATAGAAATTTCAGTGAGCTTAATGTTGCTATCACAATTTATGACTGTTACGAAAAATTTCAAAATACTGATATTTTACAGTTTTTTTACACTTAGTCCGTAAACAATTGATGACTGAAACCACTATAGGTATTTTTTTCTTTAAAATACGTCATTAATAAATGATTTTGGATAATCCGATCAGGAGGGGAGGGACAAAGGTATTATGTTATGTATGTTAATAGTTATATGAACAGCTGATCTTGCGTATGTACTGTTTTATTACCTTAAAGAGCTGTTAAATGCTCAATTTCAATGGTTATTGATCTTCCATAAGATATACATTGCAACTTTCGAAGGGCTGTGGGGTGGCCCTAAGAACAAACGTGAATCCTGAGGAAGTTTGGCTAATCTACGCATTATCCCCTTTAATTTGACACATAACTCTTTTAAATCGGTTCAGTAATCACTGAGAACTTAGCGTTTCAACCGTGTATTAATATATATGATGATATATTTAAAGTTGAATTTTCAAGCCCAACTCATTACTGACTCGCCAATCGTCTACCTGACTAGTGACTATGACCCGATATTTGGCTCGGATGATCTCACGGCCGAATTCTCCCCGGCACGCCGTCGCTGCCGAGTCGTTGACCCACTGCGTACTGACCGGAAGCAGTATTCATATGTAGATGTGGATTCCAGGGCGATCAGCGCGACTGACGTTCGTCACGAGGGATTAGACGGCGAGGAATGATCGGGACGCCCCTCGGGACGCGGGTACAAGCGCTTCCGGTATGCGTGGAACTCGGAGGGACGTCGGCGATTGGTGAATTGCACAGGGCATCAGATATCAGAGAATAGGCGTTCGGGTTGACTCGATACGAGAAAGTCAGCACAAAGAAGGAACATTCAGCATTCTTCACCGCGGTCTCACTAGTCACCCATTCTGCGCAACATTTGAAGATCCCTCTGATGATTCTCATTGTGAGTAATCTGTTTCGAAATCCGCATATAACGTAGGAACCACAGTTATACTAGGCAGCAGATATGCCTAGAGTCTATCCCATAAATAGTGAAATTATATGTTTAGCACCCCATTGAATCTGAGGTAGGTAGTAAGTTTTCCCCCGACAACTGGTTGATCCTTTACAACTATTGGTAATTCATGTCTTAGACAAACGGCCCGGCGAATCATTTATCCTGCATTGATATGTCCCAAATTCTCAGTAAATAATCCCGAAATCCCGCGATCCGCCAGGTTACACCTACCTCCACTATAAACTGTCCGATGCAAAGCGTGCAGGACCATAGGCGATGTTGGATCGGTATGTGTTAAATTCGCAAACGTAATGAATCGAAACAGTGGAATGCACCCATAAAACACAAGACTAGAAGAGAGGTGAGGATGCATCCATGAAACACAAGAGAGAGAAGAGCAGTGAGGATACATGGGTGAGACACAAGACAAGAAGAGAGGTGAGGATGCATCCATGAAACACAAGAGAGAGAAGAGCAGTGAGGATACATGGGTGAGACACAAGACAAGAAGAGAGGTGAGGATGCATCCATGAAACACAAGAAGGAGAAGAGCAGTGAGGATACATGGGTGAGACACAAGACAAGAAGAGAGGTGACGATGCATCCATGAAACACAAGAGAGAGAAGAGCAGTGAGGATACATGGGTGAGACACAAGACAAGAAGAGAGGTGAGGATGCATCCATGAAACACAAGAGAGAGAAGAGCAGTGAGGATACATGGGTGAGACACAAGACAAGAAGAGAGGTGAGGATGCATCCATGAAACACAAGAAGGAGAAGAGCAGTGAGGATACATGGGTGAGACACAAGACAAGAATAGTGGTGAGGATGCATCCATGAAACACAAGAGAGAGAAGAGCAGTGAGGATACATGGGTGAGACACAAGACAAGGAGAGGTGAGGATGCATCTATGAAACACAAGAGAGAGAAGAGCAGTAAGGATACATGGGTGAGACACAAGACAAGGAGAGGTGAGGATGCATCCATGAAACACAAGAAGGAGAAGAGCAGTGAGGATACATGGGTGAGACACAAGACAAGGAGAGGTGAGGATGCATCTATGAAACACAAGAGAGAGAAGAGCAGTGAGGATACATGGGTGAGACACAAGACAAGGAGAGGTGAGGATGCATCCATGAAACACAAGAAGGAGAAGAGCAGTGAGGATACATGGGTGAGACACAAGACAAGAAGAGAGGTGAGGATGCATCCATGAAACACAAGAGAGAGAAGAGCAGTGAGGATACATGGGTGAGACACAAGACAAGGAGAGGTGAGGATGCATCTATGAAACACAAGAGAGAGAAGAGCAGTGAGGATACATGGGTGAGACACAAGACAAGGAGAGGTGAGGATGCATCCATGAAACACAAGAAGGAGAAGAGCAGTGAGGATAAATGGGTGAGACACAAGATAAGAAGAGAGGTGAGGATGCATCCATGAAACACAAGAGAGAGAAGAGCAGTGAGGATAAATGGGTGAGACATAAGACAAGAAGAGAGGTGAGGTTGCATCCATGAAACTCAAGAGAGAGAAGAGCAGTGAGGATACATGGGTGAGACACAAGATAAGAAGAGAGGTGAGGATGCATCCATGAAACACAAGAAGGAGAAGAGCAGTGAGGATACATGGGTGAGACACAAGACAAGAAGAGAGGTGACGATGCATCCATGAAACACAAGAGAGAGAAGAGCAGTGAGGATACATGGGTGAGACACAAGACAAGAAGAGAGGTGAGGTTGCATCCATGAAACACAAGAAGGAGAAGAGCAGTGAGGATACATGGGTGAGACACAAGACAAGAAGAGAGGTGACGATGCATCCATGAAACACAAGAGAGAGAAGAGCAGCGAGGATACATGGGTGAGACACAAGACAAGAAGAGAGGTGAGGATGCATCCATGAAACACAAGAGAGAGAAGAGCAGTGAGGATACATGGGTGAGACACAAGACAAGAAGAGAGGTGAGGATGCATCCATGAAACACAAGAGAGAGAAGAGCAGTGAGGATACATGGGTGAGACACAAGACAAGAAGAGAGGTGAGGATGCATCCATGAAACACAAGAGAGAGAAGAGCAGTGAGGATACATGGGTGAGACACAAGACAAGAAGAGAGGTGAGGATGCATCCATGAAACACAAGAGAGAGAAGAGCAGTGAGGATACATGGGTGAGACACAAGACAAGAAGAGAGGTGAGGATGCATCCATGAAACACAAGAGAGAGAAGAGCAGTGAGGATACATGGGTGAGACACAAGACAAGAAGAGAGGTGAGGATGCATCCATGAAACACAAGAGAGAGAATAGCAGTGAGGATACATGGGTGAGACACAAGACAAGAAGAGAGGTGAGGTTGCATCCATGAAACACAAGAGAGAGAAGAGCAGTGAGGATACATGGGTGAGACACAAGACAATAATAGTGGTGAGGATGCATCCATGAAACACAAGAAGGAGAAGAGCAGTGAGGATACATGGGTGAGACACAAGACAAGAAGAGAGGTGAGGATGCATCCATGAAACACAAGAGAGAGAAGAGCAGTGAGGATACATGGGTGAGACACAAGAAAAGAAGAGAGGTGAGGATGCATCCATGAAACACAAGAAGGAGAAGAGCAGTGAGGATACATGGGTGAGACACAAGACAAGAAGAGAGGTGAGGTTGCATCCATGAAACACAAGAGAGAGAAGAGCAGTGAGGATACATGGGTGAGACACAAGACAATAATAGTGGTGAGGATGCATCCATGAAACACAAGAAGGAGAAGAGCAGTGAGGATACATGGGTGAGACACAAGACAAGAAGAGAGGTGACGATGCATCCATGAAACACAAGAGAGAGAAGAGCAGTGAGGATACATGGGTGAGACACAAGACAAGAAGAGAGGTGAGGATGCATCCATGAAACACAAGAGAGAGAAGAGCAGTGAGGATACATGGGTGAGACACAAGACAAGAAGAGAGGTGAGGATGCATCCATGAAACACAAGAAGGAGAAGAGCAGTGAGGATACATGGGTGAGACACAAGACAAGAATAGTGGTGAGGATGCATCCATGAAACACAAGAGAGAGAAGAGCAGTGAGGATACATGGGTGAGACACAAGACAAGGAGAGGTGAGGATGCATCTATGAAACACAAGAGAGAGAAGAGCAGTGAGGATACATGGGTGAGACACAAGACAAGGAGAGGTGAGGATGCATCCATGAAACACAAGAAGGAGAAGAGCAGTGAGGATACATGGGTGAGACACAAGACAAGGAGAGGTGAGGATGCATCTATGAAACACAAGAGAGAGAAGAGCAGTGAGGATACATGGGTGAGACACAAGACAAGGAGAGGTGAGGATGCATCCATGAAACACAAGAAGGAGAAGAGCAGTGAGGATACATGGGTGAGACACAAGACAAGAAGAGAGGTGAGGATGCATCCATGAAACACAAGAGAGAGAAGAGCAGTGAGGATACATGGGTGAGACACAAGACAAGGAGAGGTGAGGATGCATCTATGAAACACAAGAGAGAGAAGAGCAGTGAGGATACATGGGTGAGACACAAGACAAGGAGAGGTGAGGATGCATCCATGAAACACAAGAAGGAGAAGAGCAGTGAGGATAAATGGGTGAGACACAAGATAAGAAGAGAGGTGAGGATGCATCCATGAAACACAAGAGAGAGAAGAGCAGTGAGGATATGTGGGTGAGACATAAGACAAGAAGAGAGGTGAGGTTGCATCCATGAAACACAAGAGAGAGAAGAGCAGTGAGGATACATGGGTGAGACACAAGATAAGAAGAGAGGTGAGGATGCATCCATGAAACACAAGAAGGAGAAGAGCAGTGAGGATACATGGGTGAGACACAAGACAAGAAGAGAGGTGACGATGCATCCATGAAACACAAGAGAGAGAAGAGCAGTGAGGATACATGGGTGAGACACAAGACAAGAAGAGAGGTGAGGTTGCATCCATGAAACACAAGAAGGAGAAGAGCAGTGAGGATACATGGGTGAGACACAAGACAAGAAGAGAGGTGACGATGCATCCATGAAACACAAGAGAGAGAAGAGCAGCGAGGATACATGGGTGAGACACAAGACAAGAAGAGAGGTGAGGATGCATCCATGAAACACAAGAGAGAGAAGAGCAGTGAGGATACATGGGTGAGACACAAGACAAGAAGAGAGGTGAGGATGCATCCATGAAACACAAGAGAGAGAAGAGCAGTGAGGATACATGGGTGAGACACAAGACAAGAAGAGAGGTGAGGATGCATCCATGAAACACAAGAGAGAGAAGAGCAGTGAGGATACATGGGTGAGACACAAGACAAGAAGAGAGGTGAGGATGCATCCATGAAACACAAGAGAGAGAAGAGCAGTGAGGATACATGGGTGAGACACAAGACAAGAAGAGAGGTGAGGATGCATCCATGAAACACAAGAGAGAGAAGAGCAGTGAGGATACATGGGTGAGACACAAGACAAGAAGAGAGGTGAGGATGCATCCATGAAACACAAGAGAGAGAATAGCAGTGAGGATACATGGGTGAGACACAAGACAAGAAGAGAGGTGAGGTTGCATCCATGAAACACAAGAGAGAGAAGAGCAGTGAGGATACATGGGTGAGACACAAGACAATAATAGTGGTGAGGATGCATCCATGAAACACAAGAAGGAGAAGAGCAGTGAGGATACATGGGTGAGACACAAGACAAGAAGAGAGGTGAGGATGCATCCATGAAACACAAGAGAGAGAAGAGCAGTGAGGATACATGGGTGAGACACAAGAAAAGAAGAGAGGTGAGGATGCATCCATGAAACACAAGAAGGAGAAGAGCAGTGAGGATACATGGGTGAGACACAAGACAAGAAGAGAGGTGAGGTTGCATCCATGAAACACAAGAGAGAGAAGAGCAGTGAGGATACATGGGTGAGACACAAGACAATAATAGTGGTAAGGAGGCATCCATGAAACACAAGAAGGAGAAGAGCAGTGAGGATAAATGGGTGAGACACAAGATAAGAAGAGAGGTGAGGATGCATCCATGAAACACAAGAGAGAGAAGAGCAGTGAGGATACATGGGTGAGACACAAGACAAGAAGAGAGGTGAGGTTGCATCCATGAAACACAAGAGAGAGAAGAGCAGTGAGGATACATGGGTGAGACACAAGATAAGAAGAGAGGTGAGGATGCATCCATGAAACACAAGAAGGAGAAGAGCAGTGAGGATACATGGGTGAGACACAAGACAAGAAGAGAGGTGACGATGCATCCATGAAACACAAGAGAGAGAAGAGCAGTGAGGATACATGGGTGAGACACAAGACAAGAAGAGAGGTGAGGATGCATCCATGAAACACAAGAGAGAGAAGAGCAGTGAGGATACATGGGTGAGACACAAGACAAGAAGAGAGGTGAGGATGCATCCATGAAACACAAGAGAGAGAAGAGCAGTGAGGATACATGGGTGAGACACAAGACAAGAAGAGAGGTGAGGATGCATCCATGAAACACAAGAGAGAGAAGAGCAGTGAGGATACATGGGTGAGACACAAGACAAGAAGAGAGGTGAGGATGCATCCATGAAACACAAGAGAGAGAAGAGCAGTGAGGATACATGGGTGAGACACAAGACAAGAAGAGAGGTGAGGATGCATCCATGAAACACAAGAGAGAGAAGAGCAGTGAGGATACATGGGTGAGACACAAGACAAGAAGAGAGGTGAGGATGCATCCATGAAACACAAGAGAGAGAATAGCAGTGAGGATACATGGGTGAGACACAAGACAAGAAGAGAGGTGAGGTTGCATCCATGAAACACAAGAGAGAGAAGAGCAGTGAGGATACATGGGTGAGACACAAGACAATAATAGTGGTGAGGATGCATCCATGAAACACAAGAAGGAGAAGAGCAGTGAGGATACATGGGTGAGACACAAGACAAGAAGAGAGGTGAGGATGCATCCATGAAACACAAGAGAGAGAAGAGCAGTGAGGATACATGGGTGAGACACAAGAAAAGAAGAGAGGTGAGGATGCATCCATGAAACACAAGAGAGAGAAGAGCAGTGAGGATACATGGGTGAGACACAAGACAAGAAGAGAGGTGAGGTTGCATCCATGAAACACAAGAGAGAGAAGAGCAGTGAGGATACATGGGTGAGACACAAGACAATAATAGTGGTGAGGATGCATCCATGAAACACAAGAAGGAGAAGAGCAGTGAGGATACATGGGTGAGACACAAGACAAGAAGAGAGGTGAGGATGCATCCATGAAACACAAGAGAGAGAAGAGCAGTGAGGATACATGGGTGAGACACAAGACAAGAAGAGAGGTGAGGATGCATCCATGAAACACAAGAAGGAGAAGAGCAGTGAGGATACATGGGTGAGACACAAGACAAGAAGAGAGGTGAGGATGCATCCATGAAACACAAGAAGGAGAAGAGCAGTGAGGATACATGGGTGAGACACAAGACAAGAAGAGAGGTGAGGATGCATCCATGAAACACAAGAAGGAGAAGAGCAGTGAGGATACATGGGTGAGACACAAGACAAGAAGAGAGGTGAGGATGCATCCATGAAACACAAGAGAGAGAAGAGCAGTGAGGATACATGGGTGAGACACAAGACAAGAAGAGAGGTGAGGATGCATCCATGAAACACAAGAAGGAGAAGAGCAGTGAGGATACATGGGTGAGACACAAGACAAGAAGAGAGGTGAGGTTGCATCCATGAAACACAAGAGAGAGAAGAGCAGTGAGGATACATGGGTGAGACACAAGACAAGAAGAGAGGTGAGGATGCATCCATGAAACACAAGAGAGAGAAGAGCAGTGAGGATACATGGGTGAGACACAAGACAAGAAGAGAGGTGAGGTTGCATCCATGAAACACAAGAGAGAGAAGAGCAGTGAGGATACATGGGTGAGACACAAGACAAGAAGAGAGGTGACGATGCATCCATGAAACACAAGTGAGAGAAGAGCAGTGAGGATACATGGGTGAGACACAAGACAAGGAGAGGTGAGGATGCATCCATGAAACACAAGAGAGAGAAGAGCAGTGAGGATACATGGGTGAGACACAAGATAAGAAGAGAGGTGAGGATGCATCCATGAAACACAAGAAGGAGAAGAGCAGTGAGGATAAATGGGTGAGACACAAGACAAGAAGAGAGGTGACGATGCATCCATGAAACACAAGAGAGAGAAGAGCTGTGAGGATACATGGGTGAGACACAAGACAAGAAGAGAGGTGAGGATGCATCCATGAAACACAAGAGAGAGAAGAGCAGTGAGGATACATGGGTGAGACACAAGACAAGAAGAGAGGTGAGGATGTATCCATGAAACACAAGAGAGAGAAGAGCAGTGAGGATACATGGGTGAGACACAAGACAAGAAGAGAGGTGAGGATGCATCCATGAAACACAAGAGAGAGAAGAGCAGTGAGGATACATGGGTGAGACACAAGACAAGAAGAGAGGTGAGGATGCATCCATGAAACACAAGAGAGAGAAGAGCAGTGAGGATACATGGGTGAGACACAAGACAAGAAGAGAGGTGACGATGCATCCATGAAACACAAGAGAGAGAAGAGCAGTGAGGATACATGGGTGAGACACAAGACAAGAAGAGAGGTGACGATGCATCTATGAAACCAACGGTGAAAAAAGTATTGAAGATTCATACGTAAAACACAAGATAATAGCGGTGAAGATGCAACCAATGAACACAAGACGAGGGCAGTTGTCAAGAGGCATTCATAAAACAAAGAATAAAGAATCGTGGTGAGAAGGCATCCTTGAAACAAGGTAAATAGAGTGGCGATGAGCAAGACATGACAAGGCAAGAAAATTAGTGAAGAGGCATCCATGGAACCAAGGCAAAAATTGGTGAGGCGGCATATACGAAATAAAAGATAGTACGAGTAGTGAAGAGTCATCCATGAAACACAACACATGAAGATTGGTGAGGCGACATATACGAAATACAAGATAGTACGAGTGGTGAAGAGTCATGCATGAAACACAACATATGAAGAGAGGTGAGGCGGCATATACGAAATACAAGATAGTACGAGTGGTGAAGATTCATGCATGAAACACAACACATGAAGAGTGGTGAGGTGGCATATACGAAATACAAGATAGTACGAGTGGTGAAGAGTCATCCATAAAACACAACACATGAAGAGTGGTGAGGCAGCATATACGAAATACAAGATAGTACGAGTGGTGAAGAGTCATGCATGAAACACAACACATGAAGAGTGGTGAGGCGGCATATACGAAATACAAGATAGTACGAGTTGTGAAGAGTCATCCATAAAACACAACACATGAAGAGTGGTGAGGCGGCATATACGAAATACAAGATAGTACGAGTGGTGAAGAGTCATCCATAAAACACAACACATGAAGAGTGGTGAGGCGGCAATATACAAGATAGTACGAGTGGTGAAGAGTCATCCATAAAACACAACACATGAAGAGTGGTGAGGCGGCATATACGAAATACAAGATAGTACGAGTGGTGAAGAGTCATCCATAAAACACAACACATGAAGAGTGGTGAGGCGGCATATACGAAATACAAGATAGTACGAGTGGTGAAGAGTCATCCATAAAACACAACACATGAAGAGTGGTGAGGCGGCATATACGAAATACAAGATAGTACGAGTGGTGAAGAGTCATCCATAAAACACAACACATGAAGAGTGGTGAGGCGGCATATACGAAATACAAGATAGTACGAGTGGTGAAGAGTCATCCATAAAACACAACACATGAAGAGTGGTGAGGCGGCATATACGAAATACAAGATAGTACGAATGGTGAAGAGTCATCCATGAAACACAACACATGAAGAGTGGTGAAAAGTCTTCATTCAAGACATAGAAAAGTGGAAAGGATACATCTATGCAGCACACAGGCAGAGAAGAGTGATGAGAAGGCATCCAAAACACTTGGGAAAGAAGAGTGGAGATGATACATCCATAAAATACAAGAAAGAGAAGGATAATGAAAATGCATCTATAAAACACAAGTCAAGAGAAGCGCTGGAGATAACTCAATGAAACACAAGACAGAGAACAGTGTGGTTAGAGGCAACCATGGAAAACAAGACAAGGCGATCAGTGAAGAGATTTCCTTGAAATCAATACATAGAAAGTTGCACGAGGCATTCATGAAACACAAGACAAGAAGAGTGGTGAGGAGACACCATGAAACTAAACACAGAGAATAGTGGAGAGGAAGCGTCCATAAAACACAAGACAAGAAGAGTGGTGAGGAGTCATATATGAAACTAAACACAGAGAATAGTGGAGAGGAAGCGTCCATAAAACACAAGACAAGAAGAGTGGTGAGGAGTCATATATGAAACTAAACACAGAGAATAGTGGAGAGGAAGCGTCCATAAAACACAAGACAATAAGAGTGGTGAGGAGTCATATATGAAACTAAACACAGAGAATAGTGGAGAGGAAGCGTCCATAAAACACAAGACAAGAAGAGTAGTGAGGAGTCATATATGAAACTAAACACAGAGAATAGTGGAGAGGAAGCGTCCATAAAACACAAGACAAGAAGAATAATGAAGATACTTCCACAAAACAAAAGACTCAGAACAATGTGAAGTAGTTTCTTAAGGTGTGACGGACTATATTTGAACTAGAACAAATAAATTGAATCTAGGATACCAAACTTATACAAATAAAAAATATCAATTATCACTGTACAACTCGTCAAGTCAAACAGAAACAAATGCACGGAAGGGAGGAGAGTAGGCACGGGTGGGGTAGTTTACTAAACTCGCCCTTTTTCGATAATGGTTTTCAATGAATATGTATCGCTACAAACATCCTTTTAATTTTAACTATCTCATTCATCCTTAAATACCGACGTCAAACTAAATAAAAGGCTCTAATTGTCCCAAAAACACCAGTTTTACCCAAATTCTTACAACAGACTATTAGGGACTGACAAATTCACTAGCAACTATTTGAGTTCAGACTTTGTCGCATTTCTACCAGCCTATTCTACAAGTCAAAATATTCTAACTAAAGACCTTCAGGACATATTAGCGTTTTACATAATGCATGATCTTCCTTTTGTCTTCCAACTTTTTCTCTCGAAAACTTCGACTTGAAAGCTCTCCACGTCGTCGGATGGATTGACAAAGTACAACGGTAAATAGAGTTCTACCCGGTTAAACTTTCTGGGCAATTCGTAATTTATATTTTAACCAGGAACATTTTGTGTTTCCCTACTTTGTATTTACACTTAAACTAGAACCAAATTGTTCACCACGTTGTACAGCTACAAAAATCCGGATAAGACCCAGTCCAAACTAGGGTAAAGGAATTTAATTAATACCCCATAAGTGTCATGATTTTGGCCTCGCATCTTCACATCGAATCAAAAAGCTTTATTGCTACTTGACTATGTACTTTGGTATTGACAAGCGTCAGGAACTGTTATCCATAAATAATTAAATAAAGGCAATTTACATACTTGTAAATTATCATTATAGTAACCCTATTAAGGGAACTGAAATTTCAAATACATATATATATGTGTATATATATAATGCTAATATATAATACTAACAACAAATGAAACAGTTTTTGTTAACGCGCTTACAAATGAATATAGAGATAAAAAGTGCATAAAGGGAAATAACAACGTATACACTTTCATTATGATACAAACCCAACAATAACTTAATAACTTAATGGTGTTGCGAAACAAGCGAATATTTTAGGATATTATAATACAGTAATACATATTGTATCACAGTTTACAATAATTATTACATTAACAAATATTAATAAGAATATTTACACACATTATGTAAAAGAACAATGTCAAGGAATCTTTTTTAGTGAATTTCCTTTGGAAAGTGAACTATTAGCATGACCCGCACGGTGAATCTTAAGCCCGGGACCACCATAGAAGTTCCTAACGTGACCCCCTGAACAGGTTTTGGGGGGTCGATCAAAATGTTATATATATATATATATATATATATATATATATATATATGTGTGTGTGTGTGTGTGTTTGCACTCTAGCGGTCGCATTTTTTGTCCGATTTACTTCAAATTTGGTAGGGACGTTCCTTTCTGTAATCAGTTGGACAATTTCGTTGGCCAAAACAATCGGAAAACTCTAAACCCATTTTTTGGGGAATTAATCTTTCAAATTTCGAGTTTTTGGGCCCAAAAAGGGTCATAAAAGCCCCAGATGAAAAATCAATGCATGTAAAAAGATGTAAATTAGTGAGGTTAAAGTTTTAAACCCTCTCTCATCATTCTAGCATAAATATTTACCGAGTTATTAAAGAACATGTGTATCGGCTAAACACAGTACGTTGTCTTATGGGGGTTTTACACTAGTAAACCCTGCTATTCCTTTGTTAGATTACTTTTATCATCCCCAGCAACCTCACGCCTACTTTCAAGCCTGTCTGGACCTTCTCCTAACCTTATAATGCGCAAAATTGTATTCCCAGCTTTGCAAGTAAATAAAACCAGGAGTATCAGAACAGCCAAAAAAATTAATGTTTTCAGATTTCAATAAAAATTGGACAAATGTCTGTTTTTACACTTATTTTGGGTTTTAAAAGTTTTTATGTGGAAATTCACTTCCCTCACGTCAACGTGCTGCGTGCGAACTCGTTTTTTATCTGCGGTCTTAATGGATTTACAGTACTAACATCAGTGCCGACATTTATATCGCGACAAAACCTAGGATTTGATTTTCCCAGCAGCTGTTCTCATGAACTCAACGATCGAGTACGTAGCTTTAGACTCCAAAAGGCGTTTTAGTCGAGATTTAAACCAATTTTGGTTTTCTGATTGTCTGAAACCTTCAGGTAGTTTATTAAGGAACTTGACCCCAGACTAATAAGGTATGTGCAAATAAATTCCAGTTTCAACGCTATGCCCTAAGATATTTCTTTATTTCAACTTAGCTATTTTACGAGTATTTTTGAACTCGTATCTAGATCTACTGGCGTTTCCAAAGATGTAAAAGTCCCCCGATATCTCCAGGTAACACCTTGCAACTTCCACCCGCTCACACATACATCCTCCAATCCTCCACGAGGAGCGTTGTTGGAGAGGATCCGTCTAAATCCTGAGAGGAAGGCGATTAGCCGTCGGTCACGAAAACGCGGGAATGTTCGCGTCTGCGCGGTGGAGCGAGTCCGGCATTCCGCGCGGCCCGTACTGCGACTGCGCCGTGTCTGCGCGGCCTCCATCACGCCGGCCTGCGCATGATCCTCACGTTTTTCGCACTACATATTGCAAATTCCTTAAAATCCTGTGGCCGGATGAATGAATCATAGTTATGATCCAAGGGATAACTAATTATTCTGGCTTTGCACAACAGCTCTGCTGGTTCACACGATTTCAGTTTTATATTAAAATTAAGCTTACAGCTGATAAAATTCTGATATTTAAAATGTGTTTTAGTTCAGGCACTTTTTTAAATGTATGACCTTATGATAGGTTGTATAAAAATACTAATATTTATCAACCAACTCTCTCCCCGAGACCTTTCAATCAAGTGTATGGTGACTTGTGCTTTTCTCAAAAGTTCCTGGGACGATTTTGCTTTGTATATGTATACATGGCAGGGTGAAAAATGCTTTACCTACTAATTAGACAATGGTGCCGTCTAAGACTTTGACAATTCATAACAGTCGTAAAAGAACCGAACAAACTAAAGAGTCTACGGCCTGAACGATTTTTTCAACAAAATAAAATAAACCTAGGAACATTTGGGGAGGATAAAAAGATTAAATCACTATATTACAGTTATTAGATGAACGTTGTGCAGGTTCAGTACTATTTCAACTAAATTTGCAATTTTGTACGAATTTAAAGTAAAAGGGAAATGTCCGGTTTGCTTAACGTTTAAATGAAAAATCAAAAGTGAATGTAACAAAGGTGAATACAACCATCTAAACTGTTGGGAAATTTGAGTCGTCAGGAAAAGTTATTCGTTTATTTAGATAGAGGCAATAAAATAGGCGCAAACAATTCACTCTACACAAATTATACACATATAAATACATTAACATTCCTAAGCCCTTTAGAGAAATTATAAATATAATTGCGAAAATTCAATCAGGTTCTGTCTCCATATTCTACCTGAGTGTGCAGCTAAATCAAGGGGAATGTCAACCGAAGATTTCCCCGTTCAAAATCATCAACTTTCATACTTTCATTTTATAAATGGAGTTTTAATTAGCAGGATAGCTAGAATAAAAAAGCTGTCTATATCTATTTACGCAAAACTAAATAAAAAAATTAAGTATTACGGATGTTTCTACAGTGTAATGATGTACTGAAAATGTGTTTTAGGGCATATTTATCACGGCCAAAGAGTTTTGTCTCCTCCAGAAACTTGAGATAAGTAAAATAATCGGCACTCGCCGCCTTGTTCACTATAGGCCCTTGATCAAGGAACTGATATTCTTAACCCTGTGTTTCTATTAAGTAATCAGTGTAAGGAATAATCCTGAAGTTGTTGTAACCAATAATTTGGTTCAACAGTACTACAGTAAAACGGCTAATAACCCGAATATGTTCCATACGCTTGCTGGCAAAATTCCATATCTCATAAGTGTTCAACTTTATAACAAACTACCACAAAATATCGTCGGGGAACCTAACCCAAAGAAATTTGAAAGTATGGTACGTATAAAGCGGTCTACTATGCTGTGGGGAAATGCACACTGAGGCCTGATGTTCTTCCAAATTTGACAACCACGTCACATGAACGATTCCAGTGGGACAAACATCAAGTATCTGATTTGTTTACTCTTTATATGCCGAGGAAGATAAAACAATATAAGTAGGAACACATATCAGTTCGTATACAAGGTAGACACTTAATCGCATGTTTTAATGTAAACCCAGCAGACGTTTTAAAATCTCCATGTTTTTATCATAACACATAAATACAAGACAAGACGACATGCGATACGGAGAGGTATCACAGTATCACAGTATCACAGTTTCAAAGCTCCTCAGCGGTTGTTGGTGTGATATGTTTTCTTGCCTATGCTTAACACCTCGTGTTTGATTGGTATTGTCTATGTCTTATTTGGGTTTTCATTTATCGGTATTTTGTGTTTTTTCGGTATTCTTGTTGCATTGCATGTTCTGTAATTGGGTACGGAAGGTTACGTATGATTTTGTGGAATCGCTGGTACGTTTTAAGTCGTTTCTCGTTTACTGGTAACTTTTTGGAAATCCTATTAATTTTCACAAGTAATAGTTGTTTAGTAAAATTCCAAAATATTCCATATTTCCTATTTTTTCTATGGGTTAACTATTTATTACATAACAAATTTGCTCATCAGTTGAGTGGGGGTGGAATTTAAAAGTTAACACTGGCCTTATGGGAGAAACCGATATAAATGCAAAATGTTACGACACTGGAACTCATTCTTAAAATAGAATATTATTGGGTGAGAATTATTTTATAGCCCTATAAATATCAGAAGTTCAGGGTGTTTATAAAATAAGTATACAACTTTGATAGTCAAGTACAACTATGTTTTATTTACAAGTTAGACGCAACTTACATTTTCAGAAAACACATATTCTCAAGTGTTGTCCATATATTAGAAATGTTCAATAGGTAGACCTTTTTTCGCATGGCAGATATTAATCCTATAATCAAGTTTTAACCAAACTCTCTGAAGTGTGGGCTGATCAACACTCTCTACTGCAGCTATCATTCTGTCTCTTAGCTATGGGAGACTGGTACAACAACTATTTCTTTAACCTAATCCCCCAAATAGAATTAAAAGAAGTAAAATCAGGGCTTTGCGGAGGCATTCGTAAAATTAACTTCATCGCAAAAAAAACTCTCTCAAAGAGTACGGGCTATTTTCTTCCTAAAAACTAAACATTGCCACTTAACACATAGTTGACGACCATCATCTGTATGAAACAAAACTTGAGGTATTTTCTTATCAATAGATACCAACTACACCGAAACAAATTACGTTGTTATTAGTTTATTGGTGTATAAAGTCGTTTACTTCTTTTATAAACACCCTGTACATTGGTTACTCTCGGCCAAAGACCACTCTCCTAGTAACTGCTGGAAAGCGGACTCGCCGGGTATATAATGAGTGCGAACGATTTAGTTGTTATGGCCTCCAACACTCAATAATTGAAGTCCTAACGACCAATAGCAATTAAAGGAAATATTTATCGCCAATTACGCTCCACTTTACATTAGTTGATATGCTAATTGTAATTTGGACTTTAATATCGCTCGCCAGCCGTAATACAGATATCATGATTCTCATTAAGAGTTTAAATGGCAAATTCCAATACCAAATGAATAGGCAGACGAAGTAGAGCATTCACACTATAAACCCAATACCAAATGAAGAGGCAGATGAAGTAGAGCGTTCACACTATAAACCCAATACCAAATGAAGAGGCAGATGAAGTAGAGCGTTCACACTATAAACCCAATACCAAATGAAGAGGCAGATGAAGTAGAGCGTTCACACTATAAACCCAATACCAAATGAAGAGGCAGATGAAGTAGAGCGTTCACACTATAAACCCAATACCATATGAAGAGGCAGATGAAGTAGAGCTTTCACACTATAAACCCAATACCAAATGAAGAGGCAGATGAAGTAGAGCGTTCACACTATAAACCCAATACCATATGAAGAGGCAGATGAAGTAGAGCTTTCACACTATAAACCCAATACCAAATGAAGAGGCAGATGAAGTAGAGCGTTCACACTATAAACCCAATACCAAATGAAGAGGCAGATGAAGTAGAGCGTTCACACTATAAACCCAATACCAAATGAAGAGGCAGATGAAGTAGAGCGTTCACACTATAAACCCAATACCAAATGAAGAGGCAGATGAAGTAGAGCGTTCACACTATAAACCCAATACCAAATGAAGAGGCAGATGAAGTAGAGCGTTCACACTATAAACCCAATACCATATGAAGAGGCAGATGAAGTAGAGCTTTCACACTATAAACCCAATACCACATGAAGAGGCAGATGAAGTAGAGCGTTCACACTATAAACGAATCTAACTGTCAATCCAACTAAAATGTCTGCATAAACACGAGGTCATTTTAAGAAGACCAGTGATTTGACCGTTTTGTGACAAACCCCACAATGTTCACCAGTTGTCGCTGGCGTTAAATCACACGTAAAACATAATAAACAAATAAAAGTCTTGCGGTGGATTGTGGATAAAGATTCTACGACGCAATTTACGATACTCATTCAAAAAATAAAAAATGAAAGTTTCATTACAATAATAACCTTTATGACTAAATAATGATTGAAACTTGCATATTGTGTGTGTTTTACGTAATGATTTGAAACTAATCTTTTCTGTTTTCTTTTTCAACATAATTTTTGTTATTTATTGTCACATCGCATTTATTGATTACAATGACTCTGAACTGATTAGATTGCTATTTGAATGCTAGGTTGCCTTGGGACTGGGTGAATTTCAATATTGCTAGGATTTACTTTAATCACTTTAAGCTTACTATTAGTAATAGCCTATGCTGCCCCCACGCTAATACGCTGTCGGGTCACTCGCTATTAGTAAGTTCTGCTTGGTGTTGCATTGCTATTATGTTAATTTAGTTAACAATGTTGCTTGTCTGTATGGGTTATTTTAATGGGTATTTTTCGTTCAAAGAAATAAACAAGATTTGTAGATATTTTACGATAACGTCGATCGGTTTAGTTTTGATTCAATTACGAGAAATTAGGATTAACAATTTAGGATTAACGGGAAATCCTAATATATAATACAGAAGCAGATTTTGTCACGTTGAGATATCAGGAACTACTGGACAGATTTTTATGATTGAAGTATCTATGAAAAGGTATCGATGCGAGGGTTTCCAGAAATCATTAAAATTTACATCGGTCCTCAGAGCTACGCCCCACAGGCCTTCAAAGTTACAATGTTAATCTTATGGAAGAACAGTAATCATTGAAAATCAGCATTTGACAGCTGTTGGAAGTCAAGCAAACACAGTACAGAAGCAAGATCAGCGGTTTTATGATAACCTCTGGATTGGCATCACAATTTAAACTAACAGAATCGTACTTGCTCAAATTCTATTGGCTTGATTCATTAGTATTTATTATCCGATGGCTTCTCTGTCGTTAGTCCTTATACGCATCCTGAGTGTACATTGCCAACAAATTGAAATGGCACATTTCAAATTATCGTTTGCCTTTATCGTTTTTATTTTTGTGATTTGATTAAACCTTTCTAAAAAGCATAAATTTGAACTCAATTGTAAAAATAATAAACAGTAAAATCAGTAAAACTTTATATGGTTACACAGTTTTCCCTCAAAATAAAACACAGACCCAAAACTCCGTTCTTCAATCAGGCCAGGGACCGGAAACCGGGCGACACGATACTCCCTATCTGATGTACGACGGCGACCTCGTGTTTTAGCGGCCGGGGGCTCCACCCACTCGGGTTTACAACCCGCCTTGAATGAGCCACTCCCTGGCTAGCACCACTCGGCAAAATACTACACGTATGAATGAACCCCCCACCCCTCCGCCGCAACGGCACACCTCCATGTACTTCGCGGTAGTATACACTATGTTCCCCTGTCGTAAATAAGGGCGTCGGTCGTCGAGACGACATTGTAGACGGCAACGTGGCTCTTTCTTTGGAACTTACAATTGTTGCAGATAGTATTCAGGAGGATCAAAACTATTACCTACAAATATATAATAACAGGTTATAAATAATATTCTTCTAATACACTCTGTTGAGACATAGTCAGTGTGAATCGTACGATTGTGCGTTGAACAATATCCAATAATTGACACTGATCAGAAAATTTAGATTTTATTTCCCTGGTTGATCGGGTACGGATTAAGAATAATTAAATATTATGATTGCAGGTTACTTTCAAATGCATCTTGAAGTAAAACAAAGTTTTCTTCAGGTAGTATTTTTACGATACATGCAAATTAGATTTCTTTTAAATATGCCCGCTCTATATGTAATCTTAATTCAATAGTTGTAGTCACTGTTCAGAGGGAACTACATGTTAATGCTTGATCTTCGTTACTTTTACAGATCAAAGTAATAAAACGTTAGTAATAAAACCAGGTATTTGGGCTGATTTTCCTGATCGGCAGATTCAACGAACATTAAAGTAACAACTACAAAACAAATAATCCCAAAGAGATGGTTTCTCTTTGAGCTTATTCGTTCAAAGGCAAAGCATTATACATATAACGAATGCAAAGACTGTGGATTCGTCTTAGAAGTCAACTATTCGTGCTAGTTTAAACTTGGGTGATCAGAAAATGATCTTCTTGGTCTTTTGGATTTATGAGGGGCTCCAGCCACGTAACATTTATCGTTTCTACTTGCTTCTCATTCCGATGTTAACTTTCGAAGCTCCTCAGCGGATATCCGAATCTTTTATGGTTCAATTTAGAGAGCAAACATTTTCTATTTGTGATATTGAAATTTCGCTCACTGAGGTCGCCATATTTTTTTCTCTTTAAAACAAACTATAAATCAATGATATTGCATAATCAGTTGAAGAGGGATTTAAATGTTAACATTGGCCTTATAAATAAATACATAAGTAATAGTTTATTTGTCTATTTAGAAAAATTGCATTGACAAAGTCAAGATCAGAGTCAAAAACAGACGTAGTAAAATTAAAATCTTAAAACTAATATAACTTAAAATAAACTGCAAAACCTTGATCAGTTAACATGTACATGGCAAGGGGAGGGAGGGAGAGAGGGACGGAGGGAGGGAAGGAGGGAGGGGGAGAGAGAGGGAGGGAGGGGGGAGAGAGAGAGAGAAAAAAATACAGAGAGTTGGGAGGTAATAATGTGACTGTTTTGTGTCTAATGATGGGAAAACAGGAAGAAACACCAAATATTTCGTAACTGGAGCCTACTCTTACCTAATATCGGTATCCAAATTTGATTGTATATTCATGTAGCCCAATGTAACGGTAAGAGGTTATTGTGTACAGGAGTAACATATATTTAAAAACTTACAATTCAAAACATGTCTTTTCAAGGATAATGCTATTGTCTTGTATGGTAAAACTGTGTTTAGACATTGATGTCTTACAAGTTTAAGTTCTGGAGCGTCCAGAGAGTAGGTTTTCACCGGAAGTGGAGGCTTCCATAGAAAGGCAGTACAGTTGAATCTTAGCGTACGGACGGACTTTCTAGTTCTAGTGAGGTCTCCATTCATGGCGTCTGCGTTCTGTGGCTGTTGCTCCAACTCAGTACAGTTATGTGATGTAAATTTAACCTGTGTGACTGCAAATTTTAATATTTCCACTATTGGCTATATAAGCCTTTCCGTATCGTACCTATTTATAAATCTTAAAACTGTGGACAGTACTTACAGACATATTCAAATTTGCGTTATTAGACAGATTGCGTTAAAACAACTTTATTTTGTTTAGATAAAAATACAATGAAGTACTGTAGCAAACTCAAACTTCATGTGAGACTCAACATGATTCGTCCGCAAAACTTATCTTGATAATTCAAGGCATTCCGTCCAGGATTCCATTCGTTTTACAGCCTATTCATATTCAATAAAATATTAAATACGCAAAAAGGGTTGGCATTATTTTTTTAGATAAAGGGTGATATTGGTTGGAAAACATCCTGCGTAAAGAATACGTAAATGAAGACTTTCTCGTGAAAGTGGGCGTGCGCAGGAAGGGTCGTGATAGGTGACATACCTTTGGATAAGACGTGTTATGATTGGGACGCGCTAGCTGGGGCAAGAGATAGGGTTGACGGGCGGCACGTATACCCGGCACCAAATCTGACCACCGCTATAAGGTTAATCAGGCGTTACTATTTCACAACTTAACCCGGCACTGAGGCAGTTTAAAGGTAGGCGAGCTGGGTTCCCCCTCCACAACACCAAACATACACCCCTCATTCTCTTCTTTCCCTCCCTCGAACCCTAGGCATCTCATCCCCTGGTGCCGGGTAGACGCGCCATCTCCCCCTCCTTAACACCAAACATACAACCCTCCTTCTTCTTTTGCTCCCTCGAACCCTAGGCATCTCATCCCCTGGTGCCGGGTAGACGCGCCATCTCCCCCTCCACAACACCAAACATACAACCCTCCTTCTTCTTTTGCTCCCTCGAACCCTAGGTATCTCATCGCCCTAACTCCTTTGGCTATGATTTGCGATAATAATGAGCGGTGGATCCAGGAGTTATCTTCCCGCTTTCACCAGTATTGCTTTACAAATCTCACTTCTTCCAATTGTTTAATGGAAATAAATGGCAGAAATGTATTTCCTATAATCTAGATATAATAGTTATTTTATGAATAGAGAATGTGGGCTAATCGATAATAGCTTTTTGCCAAAGTCTCACATTTAAATTCAATTTACTCCTAGTCCGGGTCTAACAGAAGTTTCACCTAGAAACATGTTGTAGAAATATTGCTTTTACTATTTATTATGTATTTTTACATGCTGTAAAACCTATACTGATCATGACTCCTTAAAGATTTGTTATTAAACGTAAGTAATAACAGTTAAAAAGTAATTGAATTTTTAACATTTATTGACGTATTAAAACAGTATAAGGTATTAAAGCTTTAGTAGATAGATATTTAAAAACATCACATAAATCACGTTATGAATGACAACACATTAACGGCACGAATGAAATATAACGTCAGTTATATTTGAAAATTATATTTATTTATTGTATGATAATAAATAGCATGTACTTCACTTACATTTTAAATTGAGAGTAAAAAAGAAAAATTTAAATAAGTTGCTCAGTAAATATTTTCCTGGAAACAACGTGCTTATTGTGTACTGAGAGTTTTTTAAAGTAGGCCAAGTCATTCTAGCAATATACTAGTGACCTGTACTATTCAACGGAGCAGCTGCAAAACTGATCGACAAAAACTCAATCTTGTAAATGTGTTCTATTATTTTTTTACATATATGGGGCTGTTAGAATATTTGTTCTATCACAATGTTGTACAATGTTTGTTCTGAATAACGAGACAGCACGGTTACCTCCCATTTCCTCAGATTCCCAGTTCCTCCGGATGTCAAACTGGGTTGGAAAGTCTGTCACCGCCTAGGATGGTAACGGACAATAAATACATCATGTCTTAGAAAGGAGAGGTTGGGAGGGAGTAGTGTAGGTGGAATGGGTAAGAGGGGTGGCTGGTGCCGGGTTGTCGTACTGCCATGGCGGATGGTGAAAGGACTAGTGCCGGGTCGACGTGTTTTTTTATAACATATAAAAGTTGGTGCCGGGTTGAATAACTCCCGGTTGACGTCGCTTGCAACATTTCCTACCCACCGATCACTGTCAAGAAGAAACCTGTAATACAATATTTCTTTCCAAATGTATTTAGGTCCTCAGATGGAGTCGAGCCTCAAGCTGGGGGATGAAACCACAGAAATAGGTATTCGGGCCGTGCCGCCGTACCCCTGCTGATCGCTTCCAGTGGTGAGGCTGCGGGACGTTATGACGACATCGTTGTAAATTGACGACTTATAGCGGGCCGAAGGCCGAAGGAATTGGAACAGCTGATCTGTAAATCCTTTTGGAAAATTATGCCAGCCAATAAAGGTAAAGAGAGAGGGGGGTGAAAGAATGTCTTCGATCGAAAAGAGGAGAATTGGGGGACTTCAATGAAGGATCTGGGGTAGTTGGGATACAGGTCGGGGATACAGGTTACATCTACCGTTCTGGTAAGTGATAATTATTTTAATAAATTTACTCCCTTGTAGGCAAAACATATGAAGTTGTCTAATTTGCAATCAATAATAATATATTGATTTCCCATCTTTGTTATTGTTCCAAATTCTAAATTTAGTATTGTAATTTGTGTCTCTGCTGGTTGGTAATATGATGGTGATATCCAATTTACATTTCTCTTAATGTACATGCTTCTTTCCTGGCACTTCTATTTGATCTAAACGCCCCTAAGCGCACAGTATTCTACTATATATTAGGAAAAATATCTACCAGATATCGCTCTTTGGTCTAAAATATAAAAAGTAGACCCCTAACTGAAAATAGATGACTAACTGACCGGTTTTCAAATTTACGATTCAAAATCCCTGAACCGATGTTTCAATCCTTGAAGAAATCTCTTTAAACATCAAGGACAGTTCCGTAGAAAACTTCAAGCTTAAATCAGAGATATCCCAATTTTTCACGTGGGCAAAATTGTCCTCTTCTTGTCCGAAAAATGTCTTGACCCATATTATACAACGATGGATCCTATAGTGACTACATTATGAAAATCGCCCCTCAATAAAATCCCACTTTTTGAAGCTACATCGCGCGTAGACATTCAACAATGGACATGCGTTATAGAGCATACCCAGTCGCTCAGCGGAGATCTCGCCGCGCTGGACCGCTGGACCGCGCTAGAAGCAACAGCATTCCTATTAAACCAGCGGCCGTCCGCTTCACTTCCGGTTGTTAATTTGCCTCATTTCCGCCACAATCTATCATCAGGTGCGGCCGCGATCAGTCAAGATGGCGAACAATCCGCCATCACCGACGTAATCTAATGTCGAGCACTTGCTTTACATGTGCTACAACTCTGAGGCGTGACGTTTGCGAATGCTATTTTCTGTCGAGGAAAAACGTCAAAGTCAGCACACCGTAAACGGAATATGAGTCGTAGATAACATTGCAGGTGAAACTGTTGCGATGCAGAAATGATAAAAGTAACAATTTCTACATTGATGGTTGTAGCAAATGTTTCGAGAATACCGCACTGAGTAGTGGCATACACACACATTTGTAAAACCCATAAACTGTGCTCTATGCATTTCCTATCGCATCTGTGTTCAGAACATTCATACAATATCGTACCTATGAGCGGTGCATACACACATATCACCCCTACCAGCGGTACATACACACTTTATCGCACCTGTGAGCGGTGCATACTCACATTACCGCACCTGTAATCGTCTATACACACATCATCGCACCTGTGAGCGGACCATACACATTATAACCCCTGTGAGCGGCGGAGCATACACGAATTTTCGCTCATGTGAGCGGAGCATACACACATTATCTCATCTGTAAGCACTGCATACACATTAACACACCTATGAGCAATGTATTCACACATTATCGCACCTGTGACCGGTTCATACATACTAGCGCTCACCGTAGTACCGACAGGTGCGTTGCTCGGCCAGAGTTATTACTTAATTCCCAATAAACGTCAGGTCATTGGGCCTCGCGCCGCTGGGGAGATGCCCGGGAAACAACGGCTGGAATGCGGGTTCAAAGGTCACCTCGGGCATTCCTCACATTTCGATATACCACCGCCCCCCCTTCCCCCGAACATCTCACGGCCGCTTCTCAACTCGATGTTATCGCTTCCCAGAAGGATCGATTCGCGTCTAACTAAATACCCCGGTTTATTGGAGTCGGTCGGGGTCGGCGTAAAACTGCTAATTTGTAGACCATTTCGGACTCCGATGTTAAGAGTTTTGGATTTTAAGCTAAAACCTTCAATGGAAATATACAGACTGAGAAAATTAGCGGGATTTCCTCAAACTGCTGTACATCTGATACGTCTGCTTACAATTTCTTTAGATATTGCATCACCATTACCAATCTCTATGTGTTTGTTTGTTAACTTTTTACACTTTGTTATTTAGTAGGGAAAATACTTGTAAACTTTTAATGGCTTTACTCGAGAGTTCGACTCCCTATGCCAATCGTTTGGTCACAATAATCAGCTGGTATATCAACAAAAAACTGTTTTATTCGACAATGAAGGTTTTGCCGAAACCTCGACGAAGTATTAAATCTTAGTAGCCTAACAAAATACGAACAACTGAAAAGCTATTTTAAACTAAATCGATTGTCCTACAATCGCCGTCGTTGCCTTTTGTATATGTAATCTGCTAATCAAAAAGTTCACATATAAACATATATATTAGCGGATTGGCATATTGATTTGGGGATAGTGGGTGGCATGACATTTAACGCATTGTATATAAGTGCAGTAAATCTATTTTAAAATTGTGTAGCCTACGACCGATTGTAATAAACGCGTATCAAACTAATCAGGAATTGTCGATCATCGTGAGGCCATAATGCAAGGGACGGCAAGACAACTGATTAACATTAGACCAAATCAGCACTATAGACAGAAGCCCTGGGAAGTTACGTCTGTAGTTCTCAGACCACATACCACGTTCTGGCTTATGTGCCGGGTAATTCTACGATTGGTAAGAGAGTTACTTTGGCGCCACTCGCTGCTGATCGAAGCTCCAATCCGCTACTGGTGGGGTCTTGGGTATATTGGCGTGTAGTAATTTAGTTATTTTATAATTTACTATAGCGAACACATTTATAAACATCATACAGTAGTTAAACCGCGCATGAACGAGTTTACGATATTATTATAAGATACATATAACACAAATATCAAAACTTTCTAGAAACATATTAAACCTCAGTCGATAAAAGAGCTAATATTTGAATAAATAAATTTGAGAAAGAAAAACATTGTACAACGTAGTAAAGTCATTTTTACTATCACCCATTCCTTCAATATAATGTCATCACATGATTAAAATTGAATTAAAAAATGATCATAAATAACAGAACGTTCATTAGGTATGCAGACTGCGGGCAGGGGTTGTTTCCCCTTTAATATTGGAGGTAATTTAAATCTTGGGCAAGTACCGAAATTTACATCATGAGAGAACCACGTGCGAGCTAACATAAACCTAGAAGTTTTACAAGACATTATGTACTTGTAACTTAAAACCATACTAATCAAGTCAAGGCTACAGTTAAGTCAACTGCTTCTAACTGCTTTTTTCGCAAGACAAATGTTAACTTTCAAATTCCGTCCCTCCTCAACGGATAATCCTAAATTTGTTATTCATGGCTCATTTTATAGAGAAAAAACCCTAGCTAATTTAGAGAGCGGTGCATGGTATCACAAAATGTCACCCTTGACAAATCGTAAATACGAATATTTTGAAATTTTCAACGACTACCTATTTGTGATATCGAAATGCCTTTAAAAACAGCCACAAATCAACATTTCGGATAATCCGTCGAGGAGGGGCGGGATTTGAAAGTAACATCTTATGGGAACAGCAGGTAAGTGAGATTTGACATGACTGAAACTCCGTGATAAGGGGTCTACTAAAAGTGTAGGAAATGTTTCAGTTTGAAACCGCTTAATACCGTCACTCGTTACCAACTACCAACTACCAACTAGATGTCAAATGTGGCAGATGGGCGGCGGGGGTGGCCGGCCCAGGTGGGATAGTCCCCCCTCCCTCGGTTCATTCATAAGACGGCGCGGTGGCGGCGGCCGGCAGTGTAAGTGTAGAGTGTCGAGTGCGAGGTTGCCGACTGGAGACTTCGACGCGCGGACGGACCGACTACGTCTTTGTGGCGACTGCCGTCACGTACGCTGACAAAAACGATGGCAGCATGATGTGGTCCACGGTGTTGGTGGTCGTGGCGGGGCTGCTGGAGGCCTCCTCCTCTAGACTGCCGCTGATAGTGTTCCAGCATCACCACCTGTATCACAAGCTAGAGGATGCGCTGGAGGAGTTCGCCCTGCAGACGACCGTGTCGCCCGAGTACCTCGCCTACAACACGGACTACCGGCCGCTCAGGGTGCTTTACCAAGTGGGGGTGAGTCGAGGAACTTATCAGTTTAGTAGCGAATTTCCTTTGGAAAAGTGAACTATTAGAATGAACCGCACGGTGAAACTGAGACCGAACCACTGTAGAAGTTTCTATCGTGATCCCCTGAACACGTTTTGGGGGTCGTTAAAATAATATACATATGGGTGTGTTTGCACTCTAGTGGTCTTATGTTGTGTTCCGATTTACTTCAAATTTGGCAGAGGCATTCCTGTTTATAATCAGTTGGAAAAATGTATTCGGCAAAACAATCGGGAAACTCTAACCCCGTTTTTGGGATTTTAATTGTTCAAATTTTGAGTTTTTGGGCCCAAAAAGGGTTGGAAAAGCCCCGAATGTAAAAATAATGCAAAATAATTTATTTTACGTAAAATCCCGAAGGTTTTAAGCCCTCATTCATCATTCTAGCACAAATATTTACCGGGTTATGAAGAAAATGTAACTTGTCTTATGGGGATTTTACTAGGCTGCTTTTCATATCTTGAAACCGTTTTATCACTCCCAATACCCACCCATATACTGTACCAACATTTGATCCTGACAAGACCTCCTCTTAACCTTATAATGTACACAACATTGCTATCCCAATATTGCTTTTAAATAGAACAAAGTACATCAGAACAGCCAACAAATAATTTATTTTAATTTTCCAAAAAGAGGTATCAGTGTTTGTTTAAATATATTATTTGATTTTTTTGCAGAAATTCGCTTTTCTCACGCCAGCGTGCTGCGTGCTAACTGGTTGTTGTTTTATTTGGACTTAACGCTTAAAATAGTGTTTAGAACTACCTAAGGAGTATGCTTAATCTATGGAACTGCGCTACGTTTCGGGAGGTAAGGAAACTTCTACCGTTAGCAAGTGAGCTACTTACATCCAAAATTCAAACAATTACACCTTACTAGCCTACATTTTTTTCCTTTCTCCCTAAATTGTTTGTAGGAGGAAAGTGCAATGGACTGAAATTCGGATGTAAGTAGGGTTCATTTGATAACGAGAGGGGTTTCCTTGCCTCCTAAAACCTAGAGTATATGTAGTTATAGATCTAAACACTAGAAGCGATAGGTTAAGTCCAAATAAATCAACAACAATTTCGGATTAATCGCTATTATGAGTTTAAATAATACAATCGACGTTTTTGACAGTGTATAACCGGGACGACGTATATTTTCATCGTATTTCTTAAGAGGGGGTTCCATGATTTTCAAATCCCGCCCCTCCTCAACCGATTATCAGAAAATTCTGCTTTTTGCTTAATTTAATAAAGTAAGAAAACAACAAACCATTTCAGTGAGCATAATTTTTAAATCACAAATAAAAATGGTTCAATACAATTACAAAATATTCAATTGTCATTTTCCTATGCATAAACTATTTATATAAAAAATTCTACGCACTGAAATCGCGAATTATTTTTGTGCTCTTTATAAAATGAGTCATCAATTAACGATTTCAATTAATCTGAGGAGGTACGGGATTTTAAAGTTAACAGCCCTATAGGAGAAGCATGTAGACACGTGGGATGTTACGTGACTGGGCTCCTCAATTTAACCAAGCAGTCTCACATACTCAGCACTCGATAGTAAGACATTCCGGGAAATCCAACCTTGATTTTAAGTAGTTTATTATATTTTTATTACGTTTATTAGCTCGAATGGGTCAAGGGAAATTACTGAACAAACTAAATTCCTACAATTGTTATCGCAGTACTATACTAATTTTCTTGAGTTTTTGCTTATGTATTATAATTTACTCTAAATGGAATTTGATGAATGGCATGCATACCAAGGCATTAGCTTGTCATTTCATTGAGTTAACAAGCTTGAGGAAACAACACTTCACAAACTCCACAACCTCCAACTCCACAACCTCCAACTCCACACTCCACTGTTCCATAAACACATAGAACGATTTAGAACAGAACCGACTCTGACACAGACATAGTCTACAGATTACATATATGAGTAATATACAGATCTTTGAAATACGTTCAAACTCAACAATTACATCTTTGTTTTTTTAGCCACGTGTTTACTTTGGGTTGTCAACAAAAGGTATAATTATTTGATATCGAAAGAATGAAAATTAAGGATTCTTCTTCCTACTGTAGCTGGTCAGAAACAAACGATTTCGTAGTAGAAGACGTGCTTCTCGAGACTCGGCCTTGATAAACATCATTGAGATAAGGGGGAAACGCTGGCGAACAGCCAAGAAACGAGAGAAAGGGAGGGAACCATTGACGTTTGTAATACTGTAGTTCAATTTACGATATACCTACAGGAATCAACATAAAATAAAAAATAAACTATATATGCCGGATGGCCGCACAAACACTGTTTGCGATAGTAAACATAGCCCTGACATATCATGTGTACAAAATGTATCCTACTAGTATTATAAATGTGAAAGTTTGGATGTATGGGATATTTGGAGTTCCATCACGCATAAACTATGAGGCCGATTAAGCTAACATTTTGCATGAACATAGCTTACATATCACATCAACATATAATCCTGATAATGTCCACATGCAAGCTCAGGGCTCCACCCCACGGGTCCTGTAAGTTGCTATGCAAATCTTATGGGAGTATATCATTTAAAAAAATACCGGCTGCAGTTGTTTGTCAGTTAGGGCAAAGGAAGTCAAAACTAAACAAAGATTTGATTGAGCTGGTCAGGTTAGTATTTTTAATGTATTTTAATTTGTCGCGAGCGAAGCAACGGGTAGCAGCCATGTAGCAGCTAGTTAGTACGGTTTTATATATATATATATATGTATAAATAAAATTTGATTAAGTACAGTTTTGTAATCATCTGATGACTAATTAAAACTGATTCCAACTGTGATTCAAGTATATTTATGTGTTGGTTTGGTAGCTCTCATAAAAATAAGCTAAGGTACTATGTCAATATCAATTACTCAGCAAACTAAGTCGTAATATATTTTCCTTTCCATTCAGTACCGTCTTAGACTCACGATAACAACTAGTAAAATAAATAGTTTGTTAATTGAGCGAAGCTCTCTTTCCCTCACTTTGTCACTTCTTTGTAACGGCATCCCAGTGTAATGGCTTTACCGATTGATATGAAATTTGGCCAGTAGCTAGGTGATACCGAGGAGAAGGTTTTTCTTTAGAGAGATTTGCAAAATTCCTCCTAGGTTACGCCCCACTGGGTCTTAAAGTTCACATGTAATTGTATAGGAAGACATATTTTACTGGGTTTATGTCAAATCATACCCAAAAACACAAAGTGTTGACGGGTTGCCAAGTCCTAAAATTATATGATATCAAAATGTATTCCAAGTCAAAGATAGCACCTTTGATCTGACATTGTTTATCATCACAAATTACTTAAATATGTTGCAATAACAATGCTCGAAACATTGTTGGTTATTTTCTATCTGTTCTTGGCCAGCAGATAATATTTTTTTTTTATATTCAATCACAATTGTTAACTATACTTTATTTAGATTTTTAAATTTCAAAATAAAGATTTTGCATCAGTGAATCTGCTGGCCAAGAACAGATAGAAAATAACCAACAATCTTTCGAGCATTGTTATTGCAACATATTTAAGTAATTTGTGATGATAAACAATGTCAGATCAAAGGTTCTATCTTTGACTTGGAATACATTTTGATATCATATAATTTTAGGACTTGGCAACCCGTCAACACTTTGTGTTTTTGGGTATGATATCATTTGTTTTTTATATAATTGTTTATTAAAAATTGTTATAAATGAGATTTCAAGTTGAAATAAAATAAAATATATATCAAGGATAAAGTATTATAATATATTGAACATTAATTAAGATTAATTTACCTTAATTTTACCTAGATAGTTTTTAGAATTTACTGACAGTTATTTAAACATTATAATATACATTTTTTCGCACCATATGGTAGCTTGACGTTCACTTTCTCATCACCTGCATCTATCCACTTATTTTTGTTTTGAATGTAAGCTATGTAATGCCCTGATGCTGAACTTTTTCCTGAATGGAACACCGCATTTTTTAATTTGTATAGAACTCCATTAATTTTGATTTTTGAAATTTGTAGACTGGGTATTATTAGACTTGAAATCTTGTTATCATGTGTTTGCCAAAGTTGTAGTTAAAAAATTAAAAAGTTACTTGTAACTGAGATGGATGTTTTTGATTAGTACTTGGGGGCCGAGCTTTTCTCGGGGAAGGCCAGTCAGATTGTTTAGATGACTTGGAATAATATTTAACCACTATCCCCTACTGATAATCGGATTTTTTTAACTCATTTGCCTCTTTTCTACATTTTTTTAGATACCTCAAGTTGTTATTTATAGCTCAATGTCCCTTTGTTTTATTTTAATACTCTATATATGTAATCTTCACTCAACAGTTTTAATCACTGCTCTCAGGAAACTACATGTTAATAATCATAAACAACGTGAGTATTACTTTGACAGTTCATTAATTGATTATAAACAGCTGTTACAATTCTTTTGTTTTGATGTTAAACTCCATGAGCCCAATGATAATTTTTTTAAATTTAAATTTTTGTTTAGTGAATTTACCCTATAGGGAAGAAAGCTATTACCATAGGTGGCATGGTAAGACCTAAGCCCAAGACCATGATAACTTTTCATTTATAGGTCCCCAGATTCCAAAAACACCATTCGGTAAAATTTGTATGTGTGTGTGTGTGTGTGTGTGTGTGTGTGTGTGTGTGTGTGTGTGTGTGTGTGTGTGTGTGTGCGTGCGCGCGTGCGTGCGTGCGTGCGTGCGTGCGTGCGTGCGTGCGTGCGTGCGTGTGTGTGTCCGTAAGCACGATAACTCGTAAAAAAGGTCTGATCTTAATGAAATTTGGCACAAATGTGTAAAGTACCATTTATTTGAATAAGTTCGAAATCCAGACGAATCAACCATCCGAAGGGGGGGGTTTGGGGTTTTCACATTTAATTTTCATTTTAATCAAATTTTTAATTTTACTATTGAATTCAGCTTAAAAAACATATAATTTGGTGCTTTGATTATTTCTCTACGTCAATTGGTTGCCGAAATATTGTGTCCAATGTTAATCTTATGGAGCATAAGCAAAATGTTATACAGTATATCGCTTATTAATGAGCATATATTAATGAAACTCGGTATGTGGCTTCATATGGTTGGGATTTATTGATATTTGCATACAAAACCCATTTTTTTTGTCCCCATGGCAGCAAACTTGCGTACTCAACAGCTATAATGTTATTCTTAAGCAGAATAAGAAACATGTGACATCTTGCTTGTTTATGAACATAAATTGGTAAAACTTCGTAGGTTGCTTCATCTAGTGGTGATCCATTGGTATTTGCATAAAAACCAGATTTTCTTGGTCCTTGATGCAGCAAACCTGCATACTCAGCCCTAATTTTTTCTACGGAGAATAAATACAATGTCATATCTCGCTTATTTATGAATACGCTTTGATGAAAGTTGGTAAGTGGCTTCATGACTTAGTGAAGTACCATTTTAATTTAGCTTAGTATGCAGGTTTGCTGCAACGGGTGTATTTTTACATTATT
Organism: Allygus modestus; assembly: GCA_963675035.1. Lineage (NCBI taxonomy): Eukaryota > Metazoa > Arthropoda > Insecta > Hemiptera > Cicadellidae > Allygus > Allygus modestus. The sequence goes on along the minus strand of OY776115.1, from coordinate 121,990,509 downwards.
TGATTTTTCCTGGAGATGAGACCTGTCTAGAACTTATTTTTATCCCAGAAATTAGTTATTTCCAACTTTTGAAGGAAATCGTTGGTGCTATTATTGAGATCAGTGTCGCAAGCAAACACGGACGCACGCACGCAAACCTTACTCATATCAGAGTATAGGATAGTGATCATTTTCACGAGTTGTGCATATCGAGTCAGCGAGAGGGAACCAGGCGATAAATTGACTGTGGAGTAGTTAATCGAAATTGGCTTTTCTTTTAAGATTTTTAAGATGATTAGGATGAAAATTTGGAATATAAATTTACTGTCGTAGCTGGTTGTGCTGTGGTTGCAGTTTGAACATTTGTGGTTAATTTCATTGAGTGCCTGAATTGAAATTCCAGGGGTTGATGATTCGAAATAAGGAAATTTAAAAATCCCGCACAGTCTTGTTGTTCAATTGTAATAAATGGTGGTCCCAGTTGATTTGTAATATCTATAGAATTTAAAATCTGGTAATTTCTTCGGTAGGATATTACAATTTTTTTAGTGGAGCATTGGTTTAGTAATTGTTTGTTAACGTCACGATTGGTGGGCAGTTGAAAATACATTGTAAAACAAAAATTTGCATAGCATGACACGCCATAAACCTTTTTGAAACCGAGATTTCCCAGTTCGTCTATATTGTTAGTAATGTCTTGAATGGCTCCTAATTTAGTATTATGAATTTGCCAGATTTGACCAGGGATTTTTTCTTGAGATTTTATTCCAATTTGTAATTGTTTTAATTCTGGTCGGTACTCACTCCTTAGCCTATTATTTTCGGATATAGCTGATGCTTGCACCTTAACATTTTGAGGGTCAAAGTTTAGAATTAATAGACCAGAGAGTGAAGTCACGCGAGATAAAGGCTACATATTTTGGCCACATGAAAATACTGCATAACCAGCATCAACAATACAACTGTTAAGCGTTAATCCCTAACTTTTGTGAATTGTAATTGATATTATACTACTGCATTAGGAAACTGCTTTCGGAAAACGAATGCTCCATGAATTACTTCAAATTTTGTGGACGATCTTTGAATTTCAATATCCCTTTCTTTAAAAGTTATAATAATGTTTTCGATTGCATCGCGTGCATCTTTAGTAAAGTCTTTTACAACACCCACTGAACTATTAATAACAAGACCCTGACTTATTTATTAAAAACTAAGCCAATTTTGGTGACAAGTCTATTCAGGCGAAACTATTATGTATTATACTATCGTCTGTGTGTTATTTGAAAACCCTTAACGACTAGATGTGACTTTTGTGGTTTTTGAAAACGTCCTCCTTCAGGTCTTAGCCTCCTAAGCTCTCAAAGTTACAATGTTAAAATTATGGCAAAATTTAAATAAATTTAAATTGAACATATAACAGCTGTTAATACTGACAAAACACAGTAAAGAATCAAGAACACCGTTTTAAAAATAACCTCTAGAACAGACTTTTAAATTATTGCAAATGTGCTTATTGAGTAATTTTATTTAGTGAGAATATGCTCGTTCATTTTGAAGATGAGCTCGTTCGATTGGCTCACTCGCCTCCAGGTTGAGCTCGTTTGCTACACTCACTCGCCTATTTATATATATATATATATATATATAACCAGAAATATACATATATGTATATATATATAACCAGAATATATGTATAACTAACTTCGGCATCGACAAAAGAACTTGAGATGCCATTCAAGTAGATTTTGTATTTCCATAATGAACATATGGTTATACCTTTTAAGTATGTTTAGATATAATCTATATAACAGCTGTTTGGTGTAACTAACTTATATAACTAAATAACATACTAACCCGACTTTGTTTTTAGATTTCATATTATGTTTATTGCATATTATGTTATGTTCGATGTATTATAGTATGTATAGCTTAAACGAATTAAAATATTTTCTTTACCTCTATACCCTTTTGTTCGGTTAAATTCACTCAATGATTTAATTTGAATTTACAAGCCAGCTGATCAGATTTGTTTTGGAACACATGCTATACTTGGATTTTTGTTTACGTAGTAAATGTAAACAAAGCAGACATCAAATTCAGTAACAATTTTGAAAGTGGAATTTAATATTATTTGTTTTAAAATATTGCGTTTGCAAACTTACAATTTAGTGTCAAAAGTGTAATATGTGAGTAAAAACAGAAGTCTGTGCGAAATTTCGTTCAAGTTTGATGAGAAATAAAGTTCTTAAGCTTAATGAACAAAATGAAGTGGACAATTTGTGAAAAGGGCCAAAACTACAAGATTTAGGCTACTTTTATACGTTAATTTCTCGCTTCTCAGACCTTTCTTAAACCAACTGTTGTGATTTTTCGTGTTTAGTGAAAGGGTTTAGCATATAAATGCACTGCCAGATTCACTTAAGGCTGTAATACGCTAATTTGAGAAGTGAAAAATCTTCTCATTCTGCTTCGTGTTAGTATAGCACGGGTC